>JAQFZB010000043.1:0-55230 GCA_034695165.1 Desoria trispinata
AACCTCGATTCTGATTTTTGGTAACATGCTTTATATAGCGTTACCCGATTTTCCTCACCTCTATGTTTCCCTGTCTAACAATGAAGGATGATGATCTGGAGTATTTGAGTTTGGCGGTATTTACTTTGTTAGTGCTTTTGATTGGAAGAGGAGCACAGAAGATGACTCTTGGTGAGACTCAAGTGGTGGATCTCCCCAACGAAAGAGAGCTCTTTATCCAACATTAACTTCCAAATTTCAAATACTTCGTCATTTTGAAAAATTTAATTCAACGTTTCCAAATTTTAAATTCTTCTTTCTGGTCACATCACATCCTAGTGCAGATTTAAGGTAACGTATTTTACGATCAATTAATCAATTTCTCACGAGAACAAGATTTACAGCATAAATTGCAACTTCTTGCAATACTGATGGGCCTTAATTTCACATTTTTTTCAATTCGAATAATTTTAAAAAGTTGACATAAAACTAACATTACAAATTACAATATATAACGAAAACATCAAAAGGAATTTGTATAATTTATGGAATCAGTGTTGATGATGGGATCGGATTATTTGACATACATTCAGATTTTTTAAATTTTTTTAGGAATTCATTTAATTAATTATTGAATTGAAAGTAGTTATATAGCTCTAGCTCAATTTTCAGTCGAACTCTGGGACCAACTCTGTAAGCAGAGGAGACTGAGTTATAGATGTGCCGTATACAGTGGGTGGGGCCAATGTATGTGTATTCCCCGGAGTGGGGGTGGCTATATTCAATATTATTGACCTTGAGACTTTGTTACCCACACACCATCACTGTAATAACAGGTGTGGGGTGGCGGATATAGATGTGACAAGCTTAGTATTGGCAATCCTTTTAAAATTTAAAAATAACGGTATATATTAAGAAGTGGGGTTGACCGGTTGACCATGTAGTTTGCTTTTGCTGAAACTGGCCACAGGTGCGTTGAGAACAGTAGAACAGGTGCACTTTTTTACTTCGGTATTGTTATATAAGAAAGCATTGATTAGGTTTTTGATTGCTCGTTTTTGTCTAAAACTCTGATTAATCATATTATATTCTACTTTATATTCTTTCAGGATGGCCGCTCCACAAATGCGAGGATTTTTGGTTAGTCGATTCAAGCGCGACATGGCAATTACGCTGGTAGCGTCAATTGTTACCTGTACGGCGTACCAATTGCTTTGGGTCAAACCTCATAGACAGAAATATGCCGATTTTTACAAGTATTGTCTCTTAGAGTTTATTCTAATGTTGACTATATACCGGGTATCGGTGTAATATATTTCTCATAATTTAAATGCTATTTTATTTTCTTTTAGAACTTATGACGCCATGGCCGACTTTGAGAGAATGAAGAAAGCTGGAGTTTTTCAAGCAGTTGGACCTGATGACGATTAAACTAAACGCCACGGTCTCCATTTAGCTAATTTAATAGTCATCTCCTCTTAATTACTTCTAATATCCGTGTAATCAAATTGTCGGAGATAAAAAATCATTGCACTTGGTGAGGAGAAAATGTGCTATGCTATAAATTAAAATTACTGTAAATTGACAACTTGTAAGATTAGTAAGATACTAGCCACGCCTATTGTTTATTATAAATAAATGAATACATTATCGTATAATAAGTAGATTATCGTTCTGCATTCTCCTAAGCATATTTTAGTAATATATGGTTGGTTATCGTTAGACTGGCATAGTTATTGAAAAAAGAACATACATGCATCATCATTTTTGTTGGATTCCTTTGTGGTAAAAAGATAACAGATTAGTTTTGCCAAAATGTCTCCAATTAATCCTCAGCTGATACCTGCTGATGTTCATCTTCATATATGGACGAGGAGGGTATTCTGTGGAAAGAAGGAAACAAGAAACAAAAGACAATTGGAAGTCGAGGGGAAACAATATAAAAAGTGTTCCATTATGGATGTTGATATGATCATGTGATTTAAATAGTAAATGGAAGAGTTAGTGATTAGTTAGTTTGCTGAGGATAAGAACAACAATGAAGGAGAATAGAATGATTGTATTGTTGGTGTTTGTTCCTTGGAGTAGTCAAGAGTGAGCGGTATAGTTGTTGGAGGGTGTTTAGGGATTTCCATGTCCTATATGTGTGAGGAGGCCATGGGTTGGGGAGGGCGCATGAGTTGCTCCTGTGTTGGGGACTCCCTTCTTCCTCAACTCAAGCAGACATTGCAAATGGCAGCGGTTGTTATTCTTCCATGGCCAGTTGCATTCAAAAGTGCATAATATTATGCACAATAGCCCCGAATGTCCTGGTAAGTGTTACCCTTTGACCTTAAGGATCATTTCACGTCTTATCATCTTCGTCCCATCTCTCTACTCCCATCACCACCAAAGTTTTTCCCTCTCAAAGTTCACATGTCGAATTCGCCCATTTTTACTAAAAAATTAACTACTGACCTTCCCTGGCCCTTTGAAAGTGTTAGAATAAGATTCACCATTCTCTTCTCGTCATTTTGATATATAATATGTGGGGGTGTGACCAAGGATTTATCTAAAACTTGCTTTGTTTATATTCTAGTTTTTAGCTCCGGAGGCCCAGTGGGGTATTGCGAAATACTACATGGGTCATTTAAAAGGGTTTTTCGAAATTGTTGCAAAACAATTTATTTCAAGGGACAGTGAATTTTAAGTGGAAGGTGTCTTCAGTGTACATTTTTTCTAGGGATAAATAGATCGTAAAAAGAAAACTGGAACTTTTCTGCAGAACCTAGTTTCTTTTTGCTAATTGAATTAACGGTTCTTCGCAGTTATCAATTTTGTGAAACGCAGTTTTAATTTATAGATAAATGTTGCGTTTTAATTCCCTTAGGATGTAAAAATATAATTTGTATGGGAAGTCTATCAAAGAAGAAGTTTTGTGTAAATGAATGGGATTTGGATTTATTGATTTTGAATTATTATTAGCTGTTTACAAGAATAATATAGGTGTTGAATTTTGATTTTGGATTTGTTTTTTATTAGAAGGAAAATACAAATAACGAAGTTATTTATCATATTTTTCAGAAATGGCCCACGGGGATGAGAAAACCCTCATAGAAGCCGTTGTGACTTGCGAGGGAAATCTCCATGATCCTGACTTTTCAGAACGATTTCAAATCCTGTTGGGAAACCTTAAATCAATATTAAGTAGGAACTTCTCAATGATAAATAATTAATTATATAATAATCAATACTTACCAAAATAAATATTTATAGGAGAAGACGAGCTGGTAAAAGTGAAGAAAATAGAACCATGGAATTCGGTGCGCGTGACGATCAGTATTCCCAAAGAAGCGGCTCAGAAGCTAAAAATTCTTGCTCAGCAAGGATCGCATGTACTCAAGTCTCTAGGCATACTCACAGTTCAAGTCCAGGGGGATCAGGTCAGATGTCTGATTGTGTTTTGGATTTAGTTTAGAAAAGTTACTCTGCTCAACAAATAATTTACTATGTTCATTTATTTAGGTAATTTCATTGACCCTTGCCGGTCAAAATAATGAAGCGACTGAAGTGGTACTAAAGCAAGGAGATGGATCCTCATTACCGTCAACATCATCGGGTGTCGGGGGATTCTTATTACCTCTTCACTCCTCCCGCCAGACTGGACCTTCAGGACCCAATATCCCTTTGGGGTTTTCTCCTTCATCATCCTCTTCAGCGTTTCGTAGTCCCAATGTTGTTGCGCCGATTGGGGAATCTATACCATTACCTCCTCAAAGAGGTCTGTCCGCATCAGGGCCGCAACGTTCTCCGTCGCTAGGGGGTCCATTCCCATTTGCCAGCATGGCACATGCGGCTCAAACTATGCAAAGAACTGACCCGGCATTACAAATTAGTAGTACCACTACTAATAGTAATCCAACAACTAGTAGTAATGTGAATAATCATGCAGTCAATAGTACAAACTTAACCAGCGTCTCTTCGCAAGCGTCAGCATCATCACCGGTTCCCCTTTCCTCCCAGCCGTCGTTAAGTGTCAGTGCAGCCAATTCGAACACTTTAATTAATAATAATTCTCCCACTCTGAGTACACTTCAATTGAATAAGTCTGAACCAGTGAATAGGTTCATTTTACATCAGCAACAGAACAGCCAACAATTGCAAATTGTATCCTCAAGTGGTAATCCTTCGTCATCCCTCCCCTTAAGTCATGTTAATGTTAACCCACAAAGTCAGAGCTTACAACTTCAAATTGTGAATGCTCCACCGCCTTATCCTGGTGTGAATAGTAACAGTGACAGTAACAGCAGTGATCTTAGTGGTAATACTACGAATAATTTCAATCATCATCATCTCCAACATCATCAGCAGCAGCAACAATTGATTAGTGCTAATAATACTTCTGTTTTACTGAATTCCTCAAACAATGTTGCAATGGGATCCCATTCCGTGACATTTGTTGGTGCTCCTTCCTCAGTGGTCTCTTCTGCTGGGACTGTTACCCTTGTCAGATCTGTCAGTAGTCCAGCCATGAGCTCACAACCTCTCATCATAAGTGATAATTCAGCCCATGGTGGTTCTCAACAGCCAATGTCCAGTCCTTTGTTAGTAAATCTGCTTCAAAACAACGAAGCAACTACTCAACAAGCAATTCAAGGCACTACCAATCAGGGCGTAATGAATATCATGTTACCTCCAGGTACTTTAGATCAAAAGCGATTCTTGCTGCAACAACATCTTCAACAGCGAAAGGCAAAACGGGGACTGAGTTTAGATGGTGCTTCCCTTGGAGAGATTGGTAACACTAATTTAACAACGGAATTGGCGAGACCATCAAGTGCTGGTTTTGTCGAGAGACCTCACCCTACAATTTCCCCTGCTCCTGGCGATCATATGGTTCTTGGAAGTAGTCAATTGGATAACAGTTCGTTTAGCCACATAACGTTGCCTTCTGGTTTTTCACCATCAATATCATCATCAACCGGAATTAGTATGAATGTTCCAATTTCCGTCGGTCAACCCAGACCATCATCAGACCTTTCAACAACTGCCACGATTATTCAAGGCAGGACAATCATTCATCAAGGAAATGTACGGGTTTTTAATCCCGGGCAAATTCGAGCAATTAGACTTACTCAGGCAAACACGTCCTCCCCCTCAACGATTCATTTCATTCAGGGTAAACCCGTAATGACAATGACAACAATTCACGGTGACACAATTGGCAGCCCTGTAATTCTCAATGGACCTCATCCTGTTGCGTCTGTGTCAACCTCCCAGAATCCATCCATAAGTCAACATGTTTTAATATCCAACACAAGTACAATCTCGACATCTTCAGGTCCCTTTATGTCAATACCAAACGTTTCATCTCCGGCGCAGCAGAATATTGTAATTAAACAAGAGCCAAATATGGACCAATCTCATCGTACCTTTGATATGAGTCCTCCCATGTCGACAAAAGCAGCAACTAGTAACTCGAATAATATTAGCACTAGTAGTAGTACCAATAGTAATTTGAATAATACGTTCATTCCACCCTCTGAAATGTTATCAGCTACTCACTCAAGGCTGCCGTCGTCGGTAGTACATCCTGTCTCTACAGCAGTAGCACCAATCAATCATCAAGTGCGACCCATTCTTGTGCAATCACATGATGCCAAATTATTTCCTAGTCAACTTCATCAAAGGGGGTTGAACCCTAATAAGCCATCTAAAGAGACTATTCTGTCTTCACCAGCGTCTCATCCTCCCATGACGTTGACAAATACCACTTCTGGTAAACCTCGTCAACTTTTAATTAATCCGTTGACAGGTCACTTAGAACCCATGCCAAGTGAAAGTAGTTCTGAAAGTGATGAAGACGGTAACGAGAAAAAGAAACATACTGACAGAATCCGTCATCCGAAGGGAATGGGACATATCCGTGGTGGAACAATTCAACACCGACAGATAGTTACAACTACTACTACTGGAGTCACAGTCGCACGAGTTGTCAAGTCCTCTCCTGCTGTTGACCCTCTTCGGCAAGATCCTCATCAAGATTCCAAAAGACTACAGATTGCCCAAGCACAAAACCGTTTAACTGTTGTTCCGGTTACGATCTCGTCCTCCACGCCTTCTCCCCTTGGAAGTGGTTCGTTTAGAAAGTCGCGAGATGATTTATTAGCAACACTCACTACCCCAAAAGACAAAGATTCCCAACTTGCAAACAATTCCGGAGAGAAAATAAAACTGAGACTAAAGCTAGAAAAAAGTGAACCTATAACTCCTGCATACAAGGTGGATGTTTCATTTGTTAAAAAATCCGAAAAGGGATCGCTAAATTCTTCTTTGGCGACAACTGGTGCTTCTTCTACTAGTGCTATTGGTCCAGCTCAACTTGTTGGAGGAAGTCCTGGAGAACAACCTAGAGTTCCACCTCTGCATATTTCTCTTCGTGGCAAAAATGCTGCAGTTGTAGTTAGCAGTCCAAGAAGGGACGAAGATAACCTATCCCCGATTAGTTTTCTTGAAGGTAAAAACAAAAGTGCAAAAAGAGTTAAAAATCGGATTAAAAGCATAGCAGGAGAAAGTGAATCTGGTGAAGGAGGAATGGGGATTCGACACTCAAAAAATCCTTCGAAAGTGAGCCGTCAAAGAACCAGCAAAGATTCCAATGTAACTTCAATCATCACTGGTGTTGGTGGTACTAGTAGCGTTAACATTAGCAGTGAAGAAATTTCACAAGACAACCCTATGAAGACGAAATTGGAAAGCGTTCCAATTACTGCGAGTTATATTCCCACTTACTTTACTGAAGCATTAGCGTCAACACTCCCACTCCCTGTGCCAGTTTCTGCAGTACCACCTTTAGCTTCTAAAGATCTCATTTCTATTTCAGCTGGAGCTACCACTGAATCGAGTACCATTCCAAACTCTCCTAGTGTCAAGTTAAAATTAGATTCCGATGATCGTGTTCCCAATGTCCCCGAAGCTGTACTTTTGCCTATTACTCCGCAATTAAATTCTGATGGGTCATCTGGAATTATGGAAACCTCTTCTTTGTTATTTCAACATTTATCAAAAAAGGAAGGAAATCCAATTGTGTCCGTTGCCGTTACTGTGTCACAAACCGTATCAACATCGACAATATCAACGTCGTTAATGCCAGCTATGGATGTTGTTAATTCTGTTTCAACAACTTCAGTTTTAACACTAACTTCGACAGCTACAAGAGCTCCATTAACTTCTGTAGGACGTGAAATTACACTCAATGATGTTGTTAGTATATCTACTTTGTCGTCAACTTCGCTTCCCACGCCGATACTGACACAACCACTGGTGGACTCATCTCCCCTCGAAGTCACAAAAGAAGCTAGTGATGTTGTTACTACTGTATCTCACCTTATAACGAATACCGTTTCGGGACCTACTACGTCATGCATTCCAAAACTTAGCAGAGGTATATATTATAAAAATTCACTTGATTTGCAAAAAATTCTATTGATAAAAATAATTTGTCTTTTATTTATTAATAGAAAATATACCAAAGGAACTTAATTTGGATTTAGCCGTTACAGTTGGGTGCAGTTCTGAAATCAAAAAGCCCAGTACTACCACTCCAACTTCTAAAAGTCCAAAACCACTCCCAGATTTATTGGCTCTGCCTCAAATGTCACCTTTTGAGACTAAACTAAACCCATCACCAGGTTTAAGTCCTGTTCACAAAGATTCTGGACTAGGAATTCTTAACTCGGGTTCGATTATATCATCAGCCACAACAGCTACAACTCCGACATCAATATCAATCCAAACTGGCATTCAAGTTGGACAGATCAGTCTTTCAGCGGCAACCTCTACAGATAAATTAATTCCAAACCGACCCAATTTTACAACATCTGCAAAATTCTCTATGCATCAAGATGGAAAAACAAAAACCGTTCCAAATGCTATTCCTTTAAGCTTACAAAAGTTGGAAAAATCGCCAACTTGTATGAATTCTACTCCATTAGTAAAACCAAAAACTAGTCCACCAACTCCTATTCTTAGACCAAAAGTTCAGGCCCCAAGAGTTAGCATAGGTACATCAACTGATGCTGACCTTCCATCCTCAACACCAGCACCATCACTGAGAGAACTATTAGAAAAAGAAAAGGAGAAAATCAGCTCATCAATTGCTGTGAAAGAAGGGAGAACTTCCGTCGTGGATCTAGATAAAATAATTGATTCAAAAATATCTGAAGTCAAAGAAAATCCTTTGGAAGCACTAATTTCAGTGGACTCTAATCATGAAGAAGATATAAAGCCTCCAGAAACTTCTGTAATTGGGCAAAGTTTACCAGAACTTATGACATCTAAATCTATCGTCGTTTCAAAACTTGAAGAACTCTCTGAAAAACCAGAACCCACCTTAAATATCTTACCATTGCAGGAAAATGAAATGAAAATCAATATAGAGGAACCCTTACCATCAACAGTGATACCTAATGCTCCTCTTCCATTTCCATTAATTCTTCCTAAGGCTGATGATCAGACAGGTGCACCGGGGGAAGACTCTGGAATTGATTCAATGGATGCTCTCTCCGAAAAGAGTCCAAATCAAGGAGAAAGTCCAGCTAGGAAAGAAATAGAACAATTTGGAGATTCACATAATCCAATCGTTCATTCAGTCCATGCCGTAGTAGTTTCTCCAACTCGTTCAGAATGTAGTTCGAAGAATATGGACATGTCGGAAGATAACATTCCTTCTAAATCTGAGGAAGAATTCTTGAACATGGAGACTGACGTTGCCGAGACGAGACCTGACATGCCATTATTAGATGAGAAACAGTCGAAGGATCAATGTATTGATTTGGGAACTCCTAATTCTAAAACATTGAGTGTTGTTAATGCAGAATTGTTCACAAAAGTGCCTTCTGAAACGCCTAAAAGTGTTGATAAAGACGCAGAACAAAGTTCTTCTAAAGTTATTCCTCCCGAAAATAATTTTGTAATAGAGGCCCCAATTTCTCCTTCGCAATGTGAAACTCAATCTATGGAGGAGACAAATGTAGAAAATTCTAAACCAAAAATTACAACTGCAGTATTTCCTTCATCTGATATACCCGTAATGACAACATCTCCAGGAGTTGAAGCCAAAATTACGAACATTTGTGTTTCTGATCCTGAGAATATTCAAATTAAAAATTATCCCCGTCAATCTCCTTCATTGAATACAGATAAAGTACCCGTGAACATAGTTTCTAACGATATTCCCCCTCCGGAAGAAGAAGGAGCCATGTCTAACTCTATTAATTCTTCCACTACTGTCACGGAAGTTAAAATTACGGAACCGGTAGTCGAAACACATTTGCAGCCCGATGCTTTTCGTGAAGAGCCCAAAAAGAAATTCCCAACATCACCAATTGGTACCGTTTTAGTGGAGCCACGTGAACATGTGAAACCCGTTGCAGAGAAAGAGTCTATTGTGCTACAAGAACCCATCACATCTGAAAAGTCACAACAGCTCGAGCCCATTGTAAAAGAACAAATTGTAAATCACTTGGATGTAATTGAAGGAATTAATCATCAGCCAAAATTAACACAGGTTTCTCTGCAAGCTCAAACTCCAAAGCCTCCATCTGCACCAATGAATCTTAAAGTTCGTAGGGCTAAATTAGAGAACATCGTTGCCGCTATTGGAACAAAAAACATTGTTAAACAGCAACAAGCAAAATCTGAGCCGATATCAAATCACAATCCTGCTCCTGATGCTACGGAACTTGATAGTCATATTCAAGATCAAGCGGAAGTAAGACTAACTCGTTCAAATTCAATTGAAAAGCCTGCTTCTCCGAACACAGTAGAAGAAGGGAAGACAACGGACATGAAAATTACCAATGAAACGTCCCCATCTTTAGCTAAATTGAATGATCCTTGTCAATCTCAATCTAATGCAGAAGCGGCTAGATCATTACTGCAAACAAAAGATCACCAGAAACCTGAAGCACATAAAAAAATATTGCTGCCTGCTGCAATGACAAGTTTGCCGGTAGCTCTTGATATCCTAGCAGATCCTGTTCAGAGAATTGATAAAAGTGATATTAAAGAAATTCCTTCTGTATCCAATGTTAAAACAACAACAAATATACCTGAGTCATTGGAAATTTCAATTGCAAAAGCTGAAACTGTTATTACAACCCCTGCAACTAAAACTCCCGTCATAGCCGTTAAATCTCGTCCACCTGTTTTAAAGCCTGAGTTATCCTCCAACCCTGTGCCTCTTAAATTAGAAATTACAGTGGAAAAGAAAGATGACATTAAAAATTGTAGTAAATTAGAGCAAGTCCCACAACAACCACAACTTTCCAAATTAAATTTCCTTCCTCCAAAATTGACGTTTACACCAACAGAAACATTGCCATCCACTGCATTATCTATTTCTGTGACACCTAGACCATACAGTCCTCAAAAGCCAGCTTTAGACCCCCAGTCAACGTCTTCGAAAATAAACGTTCGAACAAAATCAAAACACGGAGTGACTCCACTCTCCGGGCGTAGATTACAAATGCAAGATAAACCTCCAAAATTATCAAAAGCCACCGAAACTGATCCTCGACCTGAAAGTGCTAACCCACCTACACTGGACGTTGGAAATTTGGAAGAGAATCTACATACAAATTCCCATTCTCCACCTGCAAAATCTGTTCATCTTCAACATCATCATCAACAAGAAAAAATCCCGATTCAAAATTCTGCTTCTACTCATGCTCAACCCCAAATTCTCAACGTTTCCATTGCCAGCAATGTATCTCAATCGGTAAATACAATGCAGTTATCCAAGAGTGGCTATACAATACAGACTGCCATTAACAAGTTCCCTAAAAGTTCAACTGTAACTGCTAGTGGTCAACACACAGTTACTCCAACGACATCAATAACATTACCAGCATCGACATCAGTAGGCGGTAGTGGACAAACAGTATTTGCAATCCATCAAAATGTCAATTTACCGGCCAATTTAACGCATTTGCATTCTCACGGGCAGTCGTCAATTACCGTTCTTCCTAGCGGGCAAAAGATTGTTCCAGTTAAGCTTGTCACAATTCCACGGCAAACTAATGCCCAATTTCAGACTATTCCTATTTCTGGAATGCCTCATAGCAGAGCATCTCCAAACATATTAGAAGCGGTTAACATTGTGGCCAAGGCTGGTAGTAGATCTAATTCTCCAAAAACTCTGGTGACTAGCCAGATACAAGCTTCTGGTGCAATAAATTTAAGTTCAATGTCTCTCTCCGGAGGAAACAACATTCATCTGGTTCCGATTACAATGGCATCAACTGTAGGAGGTACTTCCAATCCTGTGAAAGTTATCGTCTCTCAACCTATAAAGCTACAACAATCTCTTAACCAAAATCAGCCTACGACTACCAAACTCGTAATGCCTCAAACACCTATACGAGTAGTATCAGAGTCTTCACAACAGCCTCCGAAAATTGAAAAGATTCCGAAAGTAGATGTATTACCATCAAAAAGTGTGACACTGGAGCCAAAACTCGTTATTCCAACTCCTATCACCACAACTGCTTCTTCCACTATAAATAAAAAGGAATCCCCACCTGTACTGAACAAGGAAATACTGCCCAAAACCGAAGAGAAGGTTAAATTAAATTCCGGAACCAAGATAGATCCATTTCCGTCGAAAATTATTGTGAAACCTGATCCACTCCCTAGTAAATCTGTGTACAAACACGTTGACGGTCTTGAGATATTAGATTCTGGACTTAATCAAATGAATGATGACGATTTGCCATTTGAAGCGGATATAATTCACGATGAGAAAGATCTGGAGGATGTATTAGCTGGAGAAAGCATAGAAGTTCAAGAGAATGGAATAGATTCCCCGTATGATTTTTCAGTGGAGGAGAAAATTGTCCACGAAAAATATTACAATAATTTCTCTGTTAAAAAATTGGATAAATTTATCAAAGTTGATGGGAAGACCGGTGGAAAAGACGATACTACTAGCTTGCCAGATTCTCCCATTCCAGTCATTCGGGCATCATCTCCACTTTTTACATATGCTAATCGAAGTTCACGAACATCTCGAACTAGCACTAGAAGCCCATCTCCGGCGGAATCGGATGTACATGGTGAAGATCAAGAAATCATTGACTCATTCACATGCTCTCCATCTCAACCTAAATTAAGTCCACAAAACAAGCCACTTCCAGAGGATGACGATGACGATTGTGAGAGTCCAAGGAAGCCAGATTTAATTGTTGCTGAAGATAGAAAACTTGGTGAACAATTATCCATTGAAATTCCACCTGTAGATTTAATGGTTATGAGTCCATCGCATAACCAAAGTCATCAAAATCCAAGTGATGAACGGAAATCAACTAGGAGCACCAGATCCAATACAAGACTTGTTAGTCCGGATATTACTGCATTTCGAAGCGATACACCAAAGCCATCAAAATTTTCTGCCAAACCAGACCCAATCAATCTTAGAAATAGTCCAAAGCCCAGTCCAACGGGTAGTTTAAAATTACTCAGCCCTACTGTTAGTGGATTTACAATCACTCCATCATCCTCAAATCGATCCAGCCCTATTTTGCTTAATCAGAGTATACCTGTAAATCATGCAACAGCTGTAACTCAAAGTGCGATTGAGAAGATCGCAACGAGTGTGGTAACCAACAGTGCTAAGGCCAAAGCAAATAATGCTCATATCAATAAGAGGAAACGACAAGAATCTGATAGCAGCAATGCTTCGAAAGAGGAGAACACGGAAGAAAAATCAGAGATTGATTTGAATTCTCGACCTGGCAAAAGACGATGCTCTGAAAATGCTGCGGAATTAATAAAGGCATGTATCGGGGTTGAGGACACTCCTAAAAGGAATAGCATGCTCATTAAAAGGATGGAAGAGTCAAAACTGAAGGAAGCCAAACTGAAAAAGGCAATGGGTAAGCGTAAGCTAAAGATAAACTTTTACATGTTTTGAATGTGTAGATTATAATCCAATTATTTATAATATTTAGCAACATTAGTGGAAGAAAACGAGGATGATAACGAGTCAGTGGAATCTGTGCTTAGTCGAGGAAGGGGTCGATCAAGTCGTGCATCCTCAGAAGATCGATCATCAAGTAGAGGATCAAGTGTTCAACGCAATTCCGGATCATCTAGGTCGTCCGCAAAAGATAAGGATGAAGACCATACTACGGAACAAAAGCAAAAGTATTCGTTGTTTATTTTTTAAGTATCTAATGCGTTAATATTTTATTCTAATAATGAAAATGGTATTTAATCTGATTAGAACAACATCCAAAACAAATTCTCGGATAAAGGAGCAGCACCTCAAAAAAGTTTCTGAAGGAACAAATCATAACTCTCCATCAACTAAATTGAAAAAAGATTTATCTGGTAAAGGAACTGGAACCCCTGGATTAAAAAGAACTAATCGTACCAAATTGACGACAAAAGATAAATCACCACTAACTCCAGCTAAGACGAGAACCAACGTACGGAAAGATATTTCAGGAAAAGCAACAGTAAACGACAAACCTCATTCTGCATCTAACACCGGTGGGCAGACAACTAGTCCTCCTGAATCAGAAAATCTTAGAAGGAAAACCAGGAGCAGTGCAGCAGGTAAGATAGTTTGCATGGTAAACTTTTGACTTTTGAATTATAATCTTAATAATGTCTTTACAATTTAGTTGAATCCTCGGACTCGGATGTGTCTTCATCGAAGCGACGAAGAATTTCGAAAGATGCAAAAAGCTAACAAACGTATCGCCAATTGAGATAATCTGGAAGATTACATAACTGGAGTGACTCGTTCCCGGAATTTCCAAATATAAGGACAGGAACAAAGGAAGATGATATAGATGATGATATTCGACAATATCTATCGCGACCCCCGCCCGAATTTTCAAGTAAAAATTCACAATCGTCCGGTCATAACCCTCCCCCCACAACCATCTATGAACGAATGACTTTAACTTATTTCAATTTCCCCTTTTCCTATAGTTTGCTTAATTTAAAGTCTAGATTGGTGACATTCATTCTGTTGAACATCTACAATTAAAAATATCCCATGACTTTCTTTCGACAGGGTTTGGAATCCATAAGCTTAGTATTAATATGCATGATGCGAGGAGACAAACGACAATACCTTAAGGCTCGACCAATTAAAATATTATGATGTTAAGTATACTATAAATATTACCTAGACAAGCTGAGATGATGATGATTTGCCGTCAATGTACAGTTATTGTTACAATATGGTTATAATTAAATTAAGCATTAATTGGATGTATATCATAGTGTAGTAAGGCATTTAAATTTCAAAATGAACTGCGTATGTGCTTTAGTTAAATAGGCTTACTTTATTATAACATAGGAAAAATATACGGGGTTTTGCGATATTTCCATTTTTGACGGACAACCAGGAATAATGGTTGTAAAATGTGTACACATTCATAGTCTAATTATCTATATGAAAAATGCTTTTGTTAACGTTTGTTATTTTACTGTTATCGTTGTACAGATGTGTAATTATAATTATAGTTAAAAAGTATGTAGATTGCATTGCACCACAGAGACAGACAAAATACAAAACTCCCGAAACCCTTCAATGAATTTTGTGAATAGAAAGTGATACGCATTATTATGTAATTACACAGTTTTAACGTATGATATATTATTATGATACGAATTACATATTTAGGGAATTAATTAGCACTTTTAGCAGAAAACGTTATTATTATATTATAGATCTTAGCGTAACAAAATATATATTATATATTATTCTGACTCAATTTTTACTATTGAGGCATATTAAAACAGACGTTTATCGTATAATATTTAATATTAGTACCCCGAATCGTATGTAACTCTTCAAGCTATTAATTACTGATCAATTAAATTAAAACTTATCAAAATAAAAATAATTATTGTTTTTATAAAGGAACAAAACTGACTTGACCGTCTGGTCCACTTTTTATTTTGTATCCAACCTTATTACTAAATCATTCCAATATAATAGTTTAAAGCTTATTTTAAGCCGATGGCACATACATACTTTTTATACTATACTTCTATGCATGGTCGCTATCGGATGAAAGAGCAGCATGTCATATTCTGCCTCCATTTTAGCTAATTTATTATCACAGACTGAATCTTATTTGAATTCAATAGCCTGAATTCAATCATCGACATTTGAATATTAAGTACATCTTCCGAGAAGAAAAAGATAATAAGTTCTTTGGGTAAAAGGAGAGAAATTGTTTAGTTTGAGTTTGAGCGAGCTTCATTCGTATGAAATGAAAAACACTGCTCTGAAAAATGTAGCAAAGAGCGGAATTTTTGACAGTAGAAAGTGAAATCAAACAAAGAAAGCTCCGAAATGAGTCAATGTACTGCAACATTAATAAATCGGAAAACTTTATTTCTCCGGTACACCGATTCTATCTCTGAAGGTTTATATTCATGTCATTCATTGATATTGATATTAATTAAACATAATAATCATAAATCATCAGTGAATTTTGCAATCATTTTCTATGCGTTCATCATCTTCATTTCATCTATTAGTAGTATTCTGCACTAATTCTTGTGAGAAGAGGACACAGCAGTCAGTCGCAACTCCCAAGGAATTTGGGATTCGTTTGAGGCAAGTAAGTTTTTATTATTTTAACAACAATTTAAGTATCAATTAGTCATAAGTCAAGTCAGTATTTCGATTTCACTTGATATATTTCATTTATCTCATAAGGGCTAACATCTGTCTTTCACAGCTCTCTAACTTGATGTTTGGCGAATTTTAACTTTTCTCATTCGTCATTTGTCGTTGTCGCTTTACAATTTCATATCTGTTCTTTCTTTTCTTGTTGTCCGCCAGCTTGTCACCTTTCCCTGTGGCTGAGAGTTAGTCTTGATTGTTTATTATATTATTTCCAAAACAACAAAAATTATTCCAGCAACGTAATCCTGTTCCTGTCAAAGTGTCAAGGGAAAAACAACACTGCAAATTATCATTCAAGATCCTATGATATTTTTGTGCTGAGAGGTTTTTGAGTTAAAAGGTAAAAAAGCATCTCCTGTCGTGGTATTTGTGTCCACTGTTTATTATTCTTATTTTTTTTAATTTCATAACAGAGGCTATTATCTTCCCTGATGCAACCTATTCAAATTAAACTAGCATTCTTCAAGTGTTGAATAAACCTGATCAACATATTTTTGAAAATTTGGTGGAAGCTCATCAGCTTTAACTAACCTTCATGTTGTATCGCGCTGCGTGCGGATTTCCTTTGGTCAACATCACTGCCGACATTGTAAGTTTAGGGCCTAAAATTAAAGTTTGATAATGATTTTTGAAATAAATTCATTATATTAAATTTTTTAGATTTTCACTAATATTATGGCAAGAATTCCATTTTCCCAGGAATGGGATTTTCAATCTCTACTAGAGTGGGCTTCTCATCCGGTAAAGAAGAATAAACTGCCGCATTACATTCTTGAACAAACGCCCTTAGGTGATCAACCAAAGTTGCCAGCGGATGAAGCGGCTCTTGTAGAGCTCATTTTTAAATGCAGTTACATTTGGGACGTTGAACCTCGAAAGGATCCTTACAAAGTTGTTGGGAATACGTATATTCAAAAATATATCAGAGGATCGCTAAACAAGAAATTTCAAAATGACACTTTAGAAGCCGTTCGGAGGTTCACGTGTAAACCAATTCCGTTCGATTCTGACGAACATGATGATCCTTTCAGTAAAAGCAAACCGAGTATCACTCCGGAAGAATACTTTTATCAATATTTAAACATGGAAAACAATTCAAAAGTTTCATCATCAACGACATCGTACAGCAACACGATAACTGATTTGGAGGAACTAACCAAAGATGAAAGCAGGTTAAATGAAGAAACAAAAAACTCATCATCTACGGAATTAATGCATCGTAACTTTGACGCACGAAAAGCAAATGCAGGTGCCCCAGTTTATGGATCTTTACTACGCGATCGTTTAGAACCTGAAAAGCAATCTCTAATACAAGAAGGACAGTCTAAAAATCTTCTTATTGCTCCAACAAATGCTTTAACAGGGACTGGCAATATTAATCACTCACATTGCTGGGGTCAATATCAGGGCGTCATTGTTCCAGCACCACAACAATCGGTTCTATGTCAGGATTATGGATGTCCATTCTACCCAGACTATTTCGGCTGGATTAACAATTATAGTAGCGAATTTACATTTCCGCGTGCAATGTTTGAAGAAGACCCTTTTTCTACTGGTTACAATTCGGCGTACAAAATCACTATTGAAAAGGCCAAAGCAGGTCTGAAGCTTTTTAAACAGGATTACGGTATTATCGACTCGTCTGTAAAATCACCTGTTGCTGACGCAAGTAATTAAATTTTTCTTTATTTATTTAAACCTCAATTTCAACATACTATTAATATTTCGTTTCTACTGAGTAGATGAACCAGAACCTGCTGAAAAGGATCATGACCAGACAGTTCAAACGGTTGCTGTTCTGCCAAGTTCATCTTCCGAAACATGTCATCCGACGAAAATAACTTCAGCTTCGTCACACAAAGAAATAATTCCTTCCCTTCCGGCTCCGAGTACGTCTACACCCACTAATTTAAAATCCAAAACAAAGTCTAAGAAATCAAGGAATAATTCCCGGTCAGCTTGGACCTCAGTAGCTTCTGAAGTCAAAAAGACTTTACAAGTACCTCCACCACTTCCGTCGTTAGAAGTATTTCCAGCCCTTCCCCCGCCTAGTGTATCTGTAAACAAATCAAAATGCTGTTCCCCACCACAATCATTTTCTCATGCCGTTGCAGTACGTAAAATTCCTTCTCTCATGGGTTTACAAATATCCACACCCGATCGCCCCATACCAACCCTAAGTGCTGCTGCAGTTACAAAAGCGGGACTAGGACGGGGACCAAAATCTCAGACAAGAATTAAACCATCTGAAAAAATATGTTTGTTACCGGAAATTCCATTGAAGCCGTCAAAAAAGCTGATTTCATTAGAACCTAGAAAGATTAACAATAGAGAAAAATCGACGCCTTCAGTATTGAAACTTGTATCTACCAAGAATCACGAAAAGCCTACCGAGGTTGTTCATGAGAATATAGGTATTACAACAAGGATAATCGAAAAACTTCCCGAGGTACATATGAGTACACCCGTTTTGGACATCAATCTAAGAAAGTTTGCACATGAATGGTCAGATACTCATGATCAAACGTTATTTATGCGCTCAGACGGCAGCATAGGAATCCATCCTGTGTCTGAATTGTCCCGGATATGAAATTTAACCCATATGCTGAAGCCCCTCGAAAGTAGTGTCATGATTTCAGCTTTTATGCAGGTATTTCAAACTTTTGTTTTTAATTTTGATGAGTCTCCAAATGTAAGTTTTGTTGATGAATATTTGACAATTTAACAAAACACTAGACAAAGAGAATCAAAAAGGTCTACTGTATAATAAAATAATGAATTGTAATTATTTTGCAGATTTTGATGTCTAAGAATCAGAGTCTGAAGAAAAGGACTTTCATCTTGATCTCAATCTTCAGATGGCTGCAAATCATTTGCGCTATTTTCAAGTAAACGTATCCCATTTACAATGATTGCTATTTGCAATGTTTTCCCTTTAAATTTCAAATGAGCGAAGTATTTTATGTGAAAATAAAATATATATGTTGAAAAATTAAATACCTAATTAAACTGTGTAAAATTAAAATTACACACAATTTAATTACTAACAACCTTACCCCGTTTTCCAAAATTATCAATTTATCTTATAGGTTTGTCATCCAAATAACACTCTATCCTCATTTCCTCATATACATAATCCGTGATATGCAACAAGCACAAAAACAATTCTGTTTACTTGCATTATGGTCTTGGTCTTTATCAGCATTGTAATTAATTTTTCCAAAACATCTGTATTGACTTTCACGTGTCAATTTAAAACTTAATCTACCTGTACATGACACTGGTATCTATTATAGGACCTCGTATTGGTAGTTTATTATCGGGCAACCTAAATATTTCAGTGAAATTGGGTTTTGGTGATGATAATGAAAATGATTACAATTATTTACACAATATGTTGTTCACTATTATCTGTTATGCAAACAAAACAATCGTGTGTATATCTCCATGATCTTTAGCTTTTGTCAATTTGTTTATTGAAGATAATTGAATTCACAGATAAAAGTACCATAGTTCGTCGGAGAATTCCTGTCCTAGATTTACAAAGTACGTGGGTGGGTATCATGTCATATATGATTTAATATTTAATTTAAATCACTCATATGAGTAGCTTTAGCTATTTTATGCGAACGTCGTGTCTGCCTGTCTGTCTGAGTATGCATATCTTTGGAAAGGTTTGACCTTATGAAATTCTTTAACGGTTATTGTTCTTGAGATGATCAAGTTCATCAAAAGGGCCCATAACAAGATGTAACATCAAATATAACAAAAAAAACGTTCCTTTAACATATAACAAACTAGGTCATTTCCCAAACATTTCAAATGTCAAAGTTAATATTCTATCGATGTCAAAGTACTTTTACTATATGTCAGTTTTACAATGGTTTATTCGAATAATGAAGCGCAGAATGGAGGTGCCATAAAGCAAATATCCTATAGCATTGCTGATCAATATTGGAGCTTTGTTTTGTGTAAGACTTTCGTTAAAGTCATTTTTAGATTAAACATTGAACATGAGAATATTGAACATTGGATAAATGATCATTTCTTCTGTGGATTGTTTCTTATACCTACATATAGTATTATGCAATGAAATGAAATAATCATATATCATTTCAAAAATGAAAAGGTCACCAGGTTGTATAAAAATTCAAACGCAATTAATTACATTACTATAATTTAATTAAATTATTATTACTCAATCAACTCAACTTTTCAGATCAATTGAAGAAACTTTTTAACCTTTTAAGTCTGCAAATAGCTGACCTCATTGATAAAAATAAAAGCTGATTATTATAAATTCATCTGCATGTTTATTTATTAAGTACAAGGGCAACTTTAGTTAAGAACGACAGTAGTTGTTTAATGTAAATGCGATTGAGAAAGGTAATGGTAAAATATGATAAATGATCAGAAGCAAAATAGTTAATGTAGTTAAAATGAATAGCTGTGAAAATGTCTCCACAATATTAATGCGATTGAGTAAGGTAAGGGAATACAATTCGTAGTTTATTCACATTTTACAAAAACAAACGAACCAGTTTTGAGTTTGACAGTGTAGAGCGTCAATGTCAACAAATAACAATCATTATTGTATAACATAAAATAATAACAACAATAAAATAACAAACAACCTATTGAGCAATTTACAATTGCGGCCATGGTCATACGATTTTGATACCTGATTGTATTCCAAGGAATTGCGACCTTTTCATTTATGTAATAATTTGAGCTGTTCTGCGGGTCATTAGTCATTGTGTGCTTTAGTACTTTAATTTTAATTACGTAAGTCGGAGTTTCAGTTCAAATTCTGAGTATTATGTTTTACAGACATTTCAAACATTTAAAATTGAAGAAGTCAAAGTTGTATTTTTTCGAAAGTTACAAAAGAAGATTGAAAATTCGGGGGGGGGGGGAATACTCAAATACCGTAGTCATTAATAATATACATTTTCGATAATCCAATATCATACAATAATTATAATTATTATAATTATATATTATATATTATATAATTATAATTATAATTATTATAATTATAATATTATATAATTATAATTACAATAATTAGTTTGTTACAGATATTATAATTCAAGTCTTATCTTGGATGACAGAGACTAAAACTGGTTTTATAATGATAATTTTTTTTATTAATTATAGTTATCTCTCTGATTTTAACGTTTCTAGATTTATATTTTATTAACCGTAAATAAGTCCTAAAGTATATCAATTTAAAGCGTTTAAATGTTTATCTTAATTTTAGTCTATATACTATAATTTTTCTTTTGGATATTTATAGAAATAAATCTAAAACAAAGGGATAGTAGTCTTGTGTACCGGAAATCAATAATTAGTATTTATAATTTACGGTTAAATGGATATATGTCTACATTTAAGTTACAGTTACTATATAAGAGCATTCATTGATTGCAGAATAATATGAATGAGCAGTAGCAGTTATCTGTCGGAAACGGAAACAGTGTAGTGGCTGATTGATTACTTATCTGAAAAATGTCAACAAACTTGGAGACCATATTGCATAGAATGTTTGTACTATAAACAAACGTGTCAAACAAGCAGTACAA
This sequence comes from Desoria trispinata, assembly GCA_034695165.1. NCBI lineage: Eukaryota > Metazoa > Arthropoda > Collembola > Entomobryomorpha > Isotomidae > Desoria > Desoria trispinata. The sequence continues at coordinate 21,262 of JAQFZB010000043.1, forward strand.
GTACGTCAAAATTGTATTTTTAAATTTTGTGTAGGTAACCGTTTTTGTATGTATTTTCATTTAGAATAGATAGAGTTATTTATTCGTCATGAACAAAAACAGTAAAATAAATGCACTATAATTATGAATGTATTTGAGTGCATTGAAATAAATGCATTATATCAGTTATGAAAAAATGAGTCTGCATAAAATCCTTCATGATTTAAAATGGTAAATTAGATGGGATTTTAATTATGGGCATATCGTACTTTTGAGGTTATGTAATTAAACCACCAATTATTAAACCGAATACATGAGTGGTAATGTCAGTCAAAAATCGTGCATGCGCAACAACAGTAATTCATTTTTGATTGAAAATTTCAAATGATAACTTTCGAATTACTTTTAAACTTGAACGGTTGGAGATCGGATAATAATATGGGAATAGGATTTTGATGTATTATATATTGCTAAACTAAAAAAAAGCTTCCCGTTGTAGATGTAGGTAAATGCTATATGTAACACTAAATCTGTAGTTTTATTCAACTATGCGCTAAATAGGCCCGCCATATACAATGTCTAATATCTCTGTGAATAATTTCGTGCGCTCATCAAACGAATAATAATAAGACTTTTAAACCCATTTTGATTGACATGGTATTTGGCATGTATCTTACACATTAACATGAATCCAATCATCATTCATATAGTCAATTCATTTGTGTTCAATTTAAATTGAGCAACTTGCGAGTTTAACTAACTCTATGCCATGCATAAAGCAACATTCCTAACTTCCCCTTTTACCCTGTTTCTAGTACTGTCGCTTTGCAAAGCCATAAAAGTTTTGTAGTTAGAAATAGAAATCGATTGTGCTGAAGCTGAAAAGTTTCATCTTGGTAAACCTAACGGGAGAGTTCATTTCATCCCCTCTGGTATAAAAACAGTAAGGATGAAGTTTATGCTGTCTGGGTTTGGGCAAAAGATCCCCAACTTGAGTTGTAATTGTCTATTGTGGTTGAAGTTTTTGTTTTGATGTGTTTTTCCTGTTGGGCTATAGAGCGAAGTAAAAAAAAGTCTTTATGAATTCTTGGCATGAAACTAATTTGGAAGTTTGTGTTTGTTCCAACTCCCAACTCGTTAAAAGAAATGTTCTGTCAGAAAGACATTAATATTTATAACCCTACGCTCGTTGTCCTATGCCTTTTATGTGTTTATCGATTTTTGCCTGCGCGCATGAATATGAACTTTATAACATATAGAAGAGCTTACATCTGCTCTTCCCCACTTAAAAGTTTCATAGAAATGAAAGTTTGCTTTGCTCATCACGATTTCATTTCACGACAGAGATTGCCTTCACTTTATCGTGCACTTGGAACGACAATTAATTTAGCTCGCCACTGAACTGAGCTGAAGATGGTATCAAATAATAAGATTGTCAAATATATGATATAATGATTTGATTTTGGCTTGCAATAATACTTCATGTTTTCACGTTAAGTACGTATTAAAGATACGATACAAATTCATTTTACAGGTCCAATATTTTAGAAATTAATTGTCATCTGGAGTCTTGCATATTTTATTTATTAGATTACGTGAAATTGTAGATATTCTATTGTTTCTCCAGATTATACATATTAAATACTGCGGCATAATTGCGGTAGCTTAAGTAGCTTTCCGTTTCAACATCCACAAGAAATTTTGCATACATCTGTTTTGCATATGTTTCCGTTCTCATTAAAACAGCTTTTTTACAGTTGTTTTGCGGTATTGTACACATTAGCAAATAGGCTACATATCCTATGCGGTTATATTTTCCCAACTTAAATACTACAAGTAAATGAAACAGCAGAGATTACCCCCTAGACGAAAACCAGAGAAATATGAAACTCGCGTTTGCCGTAGAAGTGGCATGCATGGCATAGTAATTACGGCAGATGTGAAGTATGTGGAAGGGAAGTAAGGGAACTAGTATACAAGTCAATGATTTGGGAGACAAATTACAAAGAAACAATCCCAATCCATACGTTGAGTTCTAAGCGGATAAGTTTCCCCATGAGAACTTTCATCCATTTTTTGCTCATTTATACTTTTTGAGTGAGCTTTGAACAGATCCTTTCTATTTCTATATATATATAAGCCATACTTTCATATATAAGATCTTCAATCAAGAGAGCATATGTCGTTTTGTAAAAAGCGTACAATTCAACTCGAAATGCCCCCGGATATAATTCCCCTTTCATTACGTTTCGTCCAAATGTAAATTTCATGTTCTTTGTTCGTGTTTCATATAAAAAAGATTGAGTTTGTTCAACCACCCACCCGTTGAAAAATGAGTCATTGTACTTACCCACACCCCTTCTTTTTTAGATTGTTTGGATTTCCACCCTTTAACCCCTCGGCTTAATGGCATCAAACTATAGTCGTAGACTGCATGTAGGCAGCAGCAGGCGTTATGAGATGCGGGGAATAGTATATCAATATAATATGCATATGTAAAACAGCCCTATTCTTTCACATCATTTAATTTATGCGTGATTGCAATCCCTACAATTTTAACCCCCAGTTTACATTTTACTTGTGATTTTTTTTTAGATTGGTTTCACATAGATAAAGGTGCTTTATTTGTGGAAAAGATGCAACGTCTAATACTTAGTACTACGAAAAAGAAATAGAAGAGCGCGTAAAAACTACATGTAATTAGCATAATAATGCTTTATGTTTTTGTATTTGGCAATTGCATACAACTCTTTTGTTTTAGTTTTTAGAGATCGTTGATTAAGAATGTCGAATAATATTACTTGAAAAAAAACAGCTTATAATTACTAAAACCGGTTTCTAATTTTGCACATAAGTATTAGTATTAAAGTGTACAACTGGCTGGAATTTCAAAATCAGGTATCAGGAGATTATAATGATAAAGTCGGTCTGTTACTACAGCGTATTTGCATTTCAAAACGAATTAAATGCTTGGGTGAACAGTTGAACAGTTTACTATTGGCTATTTATCTATTGGCTTTTGGCTCATTCATTCATTCCATTCACTTATCACTGTACAATAATGAACAATAAATATTTGGTTACGTACGTACATGTTTGAAATTGCAACAGGAACGACATGATTCAGTTTGTCGATAATTGGCTTAACATATTACAATTAATTATGAATGAAAGATTATGATGAAGGGGACCTTTAAATATTTTTCGACTAATGAAAATTATCTCTTTTCAAACATTGAAAAAATAAAAAATAAAAGGACGTTTCCGAAAAGTTTTTCAAATAATTTCTACTCCAGGTAATTAAAATGAAAAATCCAAATGGAATTCCGGGATATGAAAATGAAAATACAAAAATAAACAATAAAAAACGTATTGCGAAAGTTGTAACTTTAGCCATCATAACTGTGGTTATTATTATTATTGCCATATTATAAGGATTTAGATTATTAATCACTATAATTGTAAAATTTGAAAGACCAGTTCATTTTTATTGATTTAAATTTCCGCCATATTGTTTTAATTAAGAAGAATAAAGCATTCCAAAATTGTATATGTTTTCATGACCTTTTACAAAAACAATAATTAAAAATCATGTTAAACTACTAATTAAATTGTCAAATGCCATTATCAATTATCATTGCTCAACTCAACCCGGAGTGAAAACAAGATATATAATACGGGAATTGATCCCTGAAATCAAATTGTTGGTTTAAATAAACATTTTAATTGACTATTTATTATTTAAATACTTGGATTAATACGCGGATACAATAAGTCATGCTTGATCATGCAGTAAAGGGAAACTATTTATTTCCTGAAAGTTTTCACTCTATTCAGCTACTTCACGCGTACGCGCGTTATTCAAATGGTCGGCTTGGGAAAATGAAGATTTAAGAAATCTGTATTAGTTTTATTATAATTAAATTGTTATAAGTTATATTATAACTAGCTCAATCGTTGAACGGCTGATCTGGGTCTTGGCTTCAAGGCTAATTATAACTTATAACAATAAAACATGTAAAATAATACAGTATTATAACTATTTATAATACTGGTTTGAATTCTTGATTTATTTTGTCTGTCTAGGTTTAAATATACTTAACCAGATTCTGATATTTACTAATAATTAATTTTTATACACAGACAGACAAAATGAATTTAATAAATGAAAAATTAATTTTATTATTGACAAATGTTACAAATGCAAACCATTAAATAATTTATAGAACTAAAAGTGCATTATGGATATAGTTATGTTATACCCCTTCTAATGCACGAGTGAAAAATAATTTATTTTAGTTTTCCTAAATCATTTAAGTAAATCATTATAATCTTCCAGAAACTAAAGCTGTAGTAAACTAAAACAGAATACGTTGTTATTTTCATACGTGTTTTGTAAACATGCATGCAATGCAGCTCTATCTTATAGCTCAATGCATTTTAAGAAGAAAGAGAAGGAAGATGTTGAGGAAGAAGTTTAATACACATTTTCTAATTGATCTGATAATCTGATCCATTACTACACTGTCATTGCACTGAAAAACAGTGCAATGACCGTGAATTACACCATAATCTGTAAAACTTATGAAAGCACGGCAATCAAAATTTGGAGAATGTAAATTAGGGGAGTTAAGAAATGAAGCAAAGGATGATTGGAAAGTAAGTCGGCTTTTTCTGGTTCCGAGGTATATATATATCATTGTTAATTTTTCATTTTTCTAATTAAGTAGTACTAATTAGAATCAAATCTACTAATCTAATCTAACTAATTTAATAAATCAGTACCCTGTCGTACTAATTTGTTAGTCATAGTATAACTTTTCCCTTAAATGAATTAAGGGCATATTATACTATGCTATATACAATATATCAATCAATTGCCTACTAATTTTTAAGTAATACAGCAACCGAGCAGATGGCACTACATGCAAAAAATGCAATTAAAGATTACAGATTTATAATAAAAAGTCCAATAAAATTGAGATGGATTACTTTTTATATACGTATTTCGATTCATAAATCAAATCAATAGTCAATCATACAAATCTGCTGAGCTGTCAAAGTCTTAAAAAGCTTCATTCGAATTAGCTGGGATTCTAATACAAAGACTTCTTTCATATTTTACCAAGCTCGACTTTTATAAAAATACGAGCCCCCTAGAACGAAATGTGCCGGATTGCTATCGAGAAATTGACTTCCCCTCTGCGTTCAACTTTTGTTGAAAAATAAAATACATTTATAGCGTGAAACTAGAATGTCATACGCTGGCTTACATAAATACAAACCTTTCCTCTTTTGCCTCAGGGCATCTCCTCTCCCCTTCCCTTTTATGGATTGATGAAGAGTGTCGTATAAAACCATAACCGTCAAGCAAAACTTATAAATGTATATATATATATATATATATATATATATAAGATGGTATAACGTTCATAAGAGCGCCAATTCAGCGCTTTTATATACTGCTGTCCTATCTATCCATGCATTTTTTATGATATGGGTTAATTTATGACTTGACAAAACTTCTAGCATAAATTCATTGTGTAGAATATAGACGATGCATAGACCCTTCCATGTTCCCAATGTATGCCAGACAGTATGCCGTATGCCAAATGACACATTGTTTGAATTTCGAATATGCTGCAAGCAAAACATTTTGACCCAAGCGCAGACGGGTAACATGGAATAAATCTGAAATGTCCACATTACTTGATATATGTGTATGCCAACTCACTCTACCGTATGTCTCAAATGGCAGCCCAAAAGTTGCGTCATTTATTGTTTGTCGTAACAATAAATGGCGAGGTTTTAACCATTGATGGGTTATGCTGCTTTTCCTCTAAACCAACAAGTTCTGCAGTATATGAAGTTTGCAAATGAAACTGGTATTCATCAATACTCTGAAAAGTATGTAACGTAACATTGTTAAATTATTGCTGTTACACAGGTAGGTTTACTGCTGTGTAACAAACAAGAACTAAACGAACATGCATAATGCGAAATGCCCAATTAATAAATGTTAGAATCAAGAGCATACTACTTGAACCATAAAAGACCTGAACCGTAAACGTGTATACGTATTATTATTTTGAACAAGATTAAGATTGCATCAAAAATTCTATTCATTCATTGTGGAAACTCTTTTACTCTTTTATACACAAGTCAATTCGTTTATCCAACGGTATTCTTCATCACGATTAAGAATCTAATCCTGACTACGATTTTCTTGTAAGTACAAAATTGGGCAGATGAAAATCGTATAAGAATTTGATTTGAGAATGTGAGAGGGATCCTGGGCCTGGGCATATCCGTCCTATGCTGATGGGAAATATCGAGTCAAATACTTACTCTTGGTACAAAACCAAAAGCACATAACCAAGAACCCAGCATTTTGAGTCTACAGTTCACCAAAGGCGTATAACACTTATTACACGTTTGTAGAGTTTAAGTTGGTGGGAGAAAACCCCAACACATTTTCTGATCCTCAATTCTCATCCTCTGAAATACTATTAAAGACTTGTATTTGCACTGCAACAGCCGAAATATATTAACTTTATCATTGTAAGCTAAAGCTAAGTAATTCAATGTTGAACAAACTTTAGCAGCAGCACAACCACTACACAAGATTTATTTCCTCAGTTCAGGTGAATGAACAATTAAGAGTTAATAACAATAACACTACCCGCAGAATATACAGTATAATTAATGAGTGTGCGAATTAATTGAAATTTAATTTACGCTTTTACATTTCTAAAAATTTGTTGAAGAATCTGAATAATTGCACAATATTAATATTCCTTAGTATTTGGAATCGAAATTTTACTACATGGTGAGTGTGTAATTAGTAATGGACATTAATAAGTTTAAAATTGCTTTGATTTCAAAATAAGTGAGAAATATTCATTTTACATTTGTACAATACACCGGGTTGTAAACTCGATTAGATTGACTTGAGCCACGTTGAAAAGAAAGTATAGACAAATAGTTTTCCAATGCATATATTGGGTCTGACATTTGGAAAAGTCAAAGTGAGTTATTTAGACTTTCTCCCGGAGGAGATAGAAATGCACAACAAAACAACCCGGACCGAGATGAAAGAGCTAAGAAATTATTAGTACACGTGGCTTATGACAAACAGTTTATAACACTATTATATTATGATAGTTTAACTTTATTATGTTTTGTCTATATGTCTTAAAGATATGCTGTTTTACTACAAGTCATAGTTTAATTTGACATGGGTTGAAAAAACTGTAAAAGTTCTATTAAAATTATTTTATAAAGAAATTTTTATTATGGGTTTAACAATGATGAATTTTTTTATTGCTTGCAAAATTACCCTGTTGAAAATAAACATAAGTCATTACTACTGTTAAAACTGATTGTAAACTAAATCAGCTTTTACTGAAATGTTTTTTATTTCATTTTTTAACAGGAACCGAAGGATTCAAGTGGCTCACGAAGAAGATTCATTTAATTCCTATACTTGGAACACAATCAACAATTATTTGATGATGGAAAACGTCATATCATATAGCAAATAAATGCCAAATGGTACAAATAATGAGTAGTGGTGGACCAGGCTCCAAAAATCGTAAGTCATTTATTTCACCGCTTTTTAATTTTAATTGAGAGCTATTTGATCCACTTTTCCGTTCACGGCGCATTGAAGCACTTAACTTTTGACTTTAAATTTTTATCAGTAAATGAGATCATAAGTTTAAACAGAAATAGGTTGGAATTTACTAAAATTTAGACACGTGGTGAAGTGCTTCAGATAAGCAAAAAATGGCTTATCGGAATTATGAGAGGCTGTCAGATTTTTATGAACAACACTTTGTTGCATAATTATATTGTAAACTACTCTTACGCATTCAGGATGTATGTTAGCATTGGATTGACTTCAACATAATTAATAAGTAGAAATTATGTGATTCATTATTTATTCCACTACATTTTTATACATTTTATAAATATAAAACTGTCCCGGACCCGTATATCTCTTTTTTGCATGAAATGCAATTAGTTTGGCTGTTCGTAAATACGAAAATAATTGACTGTCTTGTCATACATTTGTAATAGGAGCGGACAGGGCTTCCCTTGATGATCCAGCGACATTACCAATAAATGAAAGTTGGAGTGAATTAAATAATCACGACAAAGACATTTCAACTGTGATACCTTCACCAGAACCGGTAGTGTCTTGTAAAGATATTCCTACGGCTGAGGATCAAAATGCAGTAGACACTCATCTGGAATTAGAAAATTTAGACGAGATCGATGAAGAAGACGAAGACTACGAATCATCAAGAAGACGTGAAAAATACTTTGCCGACGATTCCAACAATAATATTAACACAGATTGTGGTTTAGTGTTGGATCCTTGGGCAGTAACTTCATCTCTCATAGATCCACCGGACTATTATGATACAAACAATGATGACGAGGAAAATGCGGTAAAATCAAATAAGGACGCTTCTGTAACTGCACGTCATAAAAAAGAGCCACTTGCGACATTATTTGATACATATGCTAAAAAATATTCATTTCGAAGACGAAAATCCTCTTCAATAAGTTCATCCAGTTGTTGCAGTTCAAGTTCTACAAGTTTAAAATTGAAAATTAATAAAAAGCCAGCTTCATTATCCCGGATTGTCACGCGACGAAGTTCTTCGTCTAGTGCTTCGAATTCTTCATTAAGGCTCAGCAGGAAGAGAATGGCTGAAACTGAAACTTCTTCAACAATTGCTGTTTCTAATGACGTAATTACGTCACAAGTTACCACTGATAATTCCGACCAATTAAAATCACCTCCATTGCAATCGCCAGAAACTGTACCATACTGCTATAGATGTTTCGTAACGTTTTCATCTCATATGGAATGGCGAGAACATGCAGTATACGAACATATAATGAAGAAAAATCCTTATCCCATTGTGGAAATGAACTATGTTGATCCTGTAGCATTACAATTAGGTCTTACTATTGAAGCTTTAGATAACAGTAATAGCGTTGGTTATTCTTCTGAACCCTTATCCTGTGAAAGTGTCATGCAAAATGAACCAACAAGTCCCACTGTGGGCATTCATATAAACATACCTACTAATACAAACGGTATTGATGATACGTCTTCGGTATCACCAAAAGAACAATTAAAACTAAAATTCAGTAAAAAGGGAACTTCGGGTAGTTATACGGTAACGGCATCTAACGGGAATCCCTCAGGTGAAACAACTAGCACAGCCGAAAATCACAATAATGAGCACGAAAATCCGGAATCAATATCCATTATAACTCAAAAAGACATGGGAAGCAATAATTCAATACTTGACGAAAGTATTACGGCTGTAGAGCAGTTTCCAGAAGCAAATTCCATTGTAAATATAAAAAAGATAAACAATAATGTGATAGATGGCACTACAGTAGAGTGTAACAAAATATCGTCTGTCGTCTTTGCAACTGGTCTTCCTCAACAAGAAGATAAAATAACAACAGCGTCTGAAAAAGATACCCATTATCATAAGAAGTCAGCAATTGACTCTGAATTTCCAATAGAATTCAACATGGACGAAGAATTTGAACGTGCGTTGGAAATCGCTGCAGAAAAATCTCGCATTGGGGTTAGTCCGGACTTAGGAACCAATGGTGTTGATGTTGACATTCGACAGCGTGATAATTCAATGGTGAGATACTTAATGACTTTACTTTTACTTAACATTTATAATAAAAATCTTAAATTTCGATTCATTCATTCTCTTCCTTCTTTACGTAACTTACACGTTTTAGTTTTGTACTTATTCCCTTACAATTTCGTAAGAGGTCAAAAATGTTAAGATGCACCATTGATAAATGCTCTGAAAGCAGGTCTTTTTAAAGTCATTCATTGATTTAAGGTCAAAGTTCATTTTGATTTTCCATGATAAAGCATAAAAATGGCATTTCATTAAAAGATTGGCGTCTATATATGACCTCCATTTAATAAAAATTATAATTATCATATCATAAAAATATAATAATATTCTATAATTATCTATCATAGAAATATCATACAGACAAGGTTGAAGCTTGTTTTATTTAGTGCTGTATTTTTTTGTTTAGTTCTTTCAGACTTCAGACATCATATTTTGTTTGTTTTCTACGAAACGAATATTAAACAAAGAGTTCCTGCAATTGACAATTATAGACTCGAATAATAACTTTCAGTCATGTTGCAATAATTAGGCCACGATTGGTTGTTGTCGAAAAAAAATATTTTTGTCACTGTACTTTTGTTTTTTATTTATATTTGGGCATTTTTCAATACACGCACAGAGCACGCTGCATCTGAATAATAAAATAATTTATCAAATGGAATCGGAAACAAGAAACAAATAACTTATTTATACGTTCAAATTTATTTAAATTGAATTTTAAAAGTAATTATTTAAAATTTAATAATATTTCAACTCGAAGTTCAGTACAGTTTAATTTCTTGGTTCATTTCATTTGCTACAATTTAAGGTTTGCGGGACCGTCAGTGTATAAGGTAAAATATGCCACACCAAACTAGTCACGTAGATGTCGGCATATTACATCAAGGAATTATCTGAGTGTGGTTAGTTTAAATATTCCTTGAACATAATATTTTTCAAAAGATATAAAGATAATCAACCGATAATTGACAGAGCTGAAAGCTCGTGGTTATTTTGATGAATAGAGCATTGAATGATTGAATAACAAACAAAAACAAAAAAATAAATTTTGACACATCATACATCACTTCAATCAGGTCGGACGCTGATTTAAAAAAAACATACCTATTAAAACGCTTATCTTATTGGTTTTATTGTCGGGAATTCAAATGTTGTCAATCCGCCTTAAAATTGTCTGCGTTTACGTTCGGGTGCTTTTCAATATTTGGAATTTAATCTGTCTATTTTACAACAGCATAAGCGTTTATTTTTAAGCATATTTTCTTTCTTGTTCATATCATTTAAAATTTTCTTAAATTGTTTATGTATTGTATTACTAATATAATATACTCGATTACAATAAATGTTTATTACTCATTTGGGGATTAGGATTTTCTGAAAGTTGTAATTAATGATATTAATGAAGGTAATTCCATTCCATTAATCCCAATCCCAATTATTGTCATTCACAATTTATTACAACGGGATTATGATTATAATAATCCCATAACTCTGATTAATTTAGAATTTTGGATTAAAGTAATTAATTTTTGATGATATATGTGATATATAATGATATATGTGATGATGACGTCAATTTACACAATCATCTCCAGTCGAGTCGTTAATAGATAAGATAACATTTGAAAAAAAAATTTGTATTGTAATGCGTATAATAGCCAACAAAGCTATTCTGGATATTTAAATAATCACACCATGTCAATCATCATTTATCTCTTTAAATAAAACACGTGCACTTGGCACTTTCACCTGTCTGTTCTACTTCTACATTACCAGATTACCACGTTGAGAATTAATTGCGATTGGAGCTTCCAAAAAGTTTGCATAATAATTTCATCCTCAAAAACCCCCTCCCTGCTCCCACTAAATTAAATTGATTCAAGTGAGCACTCCACTATGGAGTTCGTATATTATACACATTCGTATTAACTTTAAAGGCATTTAATACAGTATTATTATCGTTATTACTGTTATGTTATGTTACTAAATTAATCTCTCATTCAGTTTAACTTTAGTCGTAGTGTAGCTCTGGTCTCACTGACTAAAAATGTTCGTGAACCTGATCGATCTGTTTCCTTTAATACCACCTTTATATTGATTGACAGTTTACTATATATTTTCGACTAACAATTAATTTCACACCAGACTATTTTATAGATGACGTGTATTTTTCTGTGTTGGTATCCACTTTTACTCGTCCACAAAAACAAAATATGGTGAAAGTTTACATTGGATAATATTGGATTGTGTGTTTCTCCAATTATCAGTGATAATAATATAATTTAAAGTTATGAAATTCATGTATAAAAAACTTCATTGGATACGATTAAGAAGAAATAGAAACGTTAATTGTAGAAATTTTTTTCCGGGATCACAAGGACTAACAAGAAGAACGGCACGTGCAAATTTTTATCATGTTAGTTATTCTACTTCTACTTTTAACCCAGTTCTTTGTTAATCTTTCATACTATGATATAGCATGTTTTATTATGTCTTTCAGGGGTTATTGGGTACGAATGAAACTAGTTATCAAGCAAAAAAGAACTGGCTCCATTAATTGCTAAGGTTGTTTTTTAATATTAATTGTCCCACTATATAATGCCACATATGATATCTATATATACTTACCTTGAAATTAATTAAGCGCAAAGTACAACTGATAATCGGCGGAAACACCCCGTACATGCATACATAATCAGATAAAGTACAAAAATTTTCTCACATACTAAGACAACGGAGGACCAGTTTTGTTATTATAGCATTTATTTGTATCGTTAAAAAAGTTAACTTCTGCAGGTTTCTGCAGTATGCTAGTTAACATTGTTTTAGCCAACACTGCTGGAAGCGGGAACATAATTTTATCAAACAAAGAAAAACTGAACGCAGTAACACAACAAAACTTGTTTGGACGTTTTACTACTCTTTTGACGAACGTCATCATGTCTGTCTGTCTGTCTGAGTAGGCATATCTCTGGGACCCTGGGTATTAAAATTTATCATCTAAAGGTTGGGTCATATGATGTCACGAATGGTTAAAGTAGAAACATCAAGGGGTATGTCTTGATGAGGACTATCTCTTCTGGATGTGACAAATGACGTATGACATTTCAGGTTTTCAACTAATTGTAAAATCAAATTTCAAATTTGATGCCATAGTATATTTAAAATATGCAAATGGTTCTCAAATATACATATATACATGACCTCTATGATCATCAGATATGTGTTAGTAAACGTTTAAATTAAACTCAAATTAGAGCTATGATATAATGGTTCATTCATATCAATGTAGTACGTCCGTTTTTCAATTGTTTATATATTTGATGGGTAGTATAGTATTTGATTCTGGTTGATAGGCCCGGAATTGGACTGTATTTTGAAGTGATCGGTTTAAAGGGGGGAGGGTGAGTTATCGTTTGTTTCAAAAAGTTTTGAAAACGACAGATTCCATTTAGCCGAACTGAATAAAACTAATGCTAAATATTAAGTGTAGGGAAATGATAGAATAACCTAGAACCGTTCTAAAGGTGCGTACAAGTTATATTATTTTTATTAATGTGTGTGATGTGATCCCAATAATGCAAAGGAAGATATGCGTGGCAGTCCATCTACTCTAAAATACTAATTTAAATAATATCACTTAATGTATAGTGGTATTATATGGCGAAAAAACTATAATCTATTATTTATACAAATGTTTTGAGCAGCCACGAACGTCTACGTGTTGCAATCACGCTACGCTATAGAGAAAAGTCTTTCTCTTAATGGACTAAATAACAATTTACATTTAAGGAAGAGTAAAAAATACTGTTAAATAAAATATAAGTCTTTTTCTTCATTTCATTATAATAAGTTTTATCTTTCGAAATCGATTTCTGATATTTAGCTAACAGTTTCTTTTCTTGTTGAAATCTAACATAATTGAAATTTCTGCAACGAAAACAAACAACTCGCATTGATGATATTGTTTAGTAGAAGTTGTACAGAACACAAAAGCGCCAGGTATATATGCAGGATGTAATTGTTGCTTACAGTCAGCCGAGCCCGAAGCACGACTATTAAACTGGAGAAATTCTTGATAATTTAAATGATTTGTTGTGATGTGAAGAAACATATAGAAAATTGGCTGGTTAAAACTATCATAACTATTATATAACATTTATTATCTAAAATAATAATATCCAAATTTTGTTGAACGGGTCACTCTTCCATAGAATGGACATACAATTCTGTTATGAATTGTGAAACTCCTTAATTATTAAAGAAAATGAAGTTTTAAATGAAAGCTGGAAAACTTATGCATTAATAATGTAGGGTGAGCTCATAATGGATAATCATTATATAGGATATAGTACTGATATTTGTTTGTCAAACTACTTACGTATACATGATGATAAAGAGACTTATGACATAGAAGGGGGCTTTTTACCGTCGCTTATTTATTTAGATGTTTGTTTAAACGAAACATAGTATATATGCCTCCAACTCAATAGTAATCATATCATTCATCATTTTATTTGAGTTGGTTTTTATCTAGACTCGATCAGTATCGCTCACTTAAATCGTTATAAACTTCATTTATAATATACATTTCCATGCTTCTTTCCTCTCTGTTTCTGAACGCATTAATTTCAAATCTCCCACACACTGCAGTTTACTGTATTCTGTGTTTTCATGTTCCGTGTTAGAACAAAGTGTAAAATCTCAATTAGTAAATTCAAATCAATTGCTAAATATGGAAATATAAAATTATTAAAAAGTCTTCGACTTTTGAATTACAAATTGAACGCTCAATCTAGATGAAATTTTAAAGTGCATTTTTGACATCTTATTTGTAAAGCTTAATGTAATTTAAAATATGCCAGACAGCAATAAATCTCCCTATACGAGTAACATTCATGGGATTGAAGGTTCTTCGGTTGGTGGTGGGGTTTGATTTCTTTAGCTTATAATATTTTAAGGCATGATTAATACAACCATATCTAATTTGTGTCAATTTTAAATTGTTTTCAACAGATTGCGACTACAGGTCGAGAAGCAGGCATAATTTCAACGGAATCCCCGGAAAGTGCCACCAACACAGGCGTGGAGGCTGCTACTGCTTCGACTATGATCTCCCAAGAAGTGTCACAACCACTTTCTGTCGAAAGTCAAAACTGTTCCAAAGGGGACTCGCCATCGCCCTCAATTTCACAAACACAAGATGCTGTTCAAGTACCATCAGACATTGGTTCCCCAGAACTCCCCAATTGCAATTCCCCGAATATTGAGAACGTATCAGTCAACTCCGCCTCCCAACAGGGTTCTTTACAAAGACAAATATCTACTCCAGGAAAACAAAGTTCCCCAGAAGCAGAAGAAAATGACGATGAGTCCAATTCAGCTTCAGATTCACATTCTGATTCTCCAGCTCTGAAAATTGTAGATGAGAGCAACACTACAAAAAATCCAATCGTTGTGGAAGAAACAACCCAAAAGAAAAATACAGAAGAGGGCGAGAAAAGCTCAAATAAGGATGCAGATGATTTTCAATGTTCAATGTGCCAAAAAATATGCTTATCTGATGATGATTTAGAAAAACATTTTAGTGATGAGCACATTCGTTTTGCTGGTACTACAGGGATTTTGGAACCAGAGAGCCCATGTCCATCCAGTGTTAGATCAATGTGTTTGGACGATGACTACCTACCCATGACACCATTGACCCCTCTCAATCCCTTAGCATTAAATCCAGGAGGAGAAAATACTGCAGAATCTAATTTTCATCTCAATTCTTTGATTCAACAGCACAGACGATTATCAGCAGATAATCAGGCATCAATACATCACCAAGCGTTTGATAATAATGGGTTAGCCAACCTTCTCGTTAGAAATTCAATTACTGCAGCAAATACCCAGAACAATTTTAATAGATTGGGCCCATCTCAAGGTCAAGGCCAGAGACCTCCGTTTGTTCACCCGTCATCGGTTATAAATAGACCTATGAATATGAATCAGAGGGTTTCTCCACCCAATATGATAATTTCAGGTGTGTAAGATAATTTTTATGGATATCAAAGTCTTTCGGACTTTTATTTTAATCATTTTAATTGATTGCTTTTGTTATCTGTTGTTTTTTTAAATTTTACAGGAGTATCTGGACACCCTAGACCACAATCTAACCTTAACCAATCCAGACCCATCATGCATCATTCCCAATCTAATCCTAATCTGTCAGTATCTCGGCCTTCTGTAGTATCAATTAATCAGATTAATTTACAAAATGCTCGACCCCAATTCCACGATAGTCGAGGTCAAAATATACAACCCCAACGACCTCATGTCCTCTCACAATTGAATCAGCGACCTTCATCGTATCCAGTATCCCTTCACAATGCTCTCACAACTACAAACTCTCCTCAGTCACAATCTATATTACGAAATACGTCACAAATACAAGGTCCAGGACAAATGCATCATCCTCGACCACCTCCTATGAGACCATCACTCCCCCAACAGTCACATCTTCAAATTCAATCGCGACCCTTAGTTCAACAGCAGCAGCAACAGCGCGCTGCTTGCGGCCCACTCCATGCGCACATTCAGCAAGAGCAGCAACGTCTTAATCAGATGAATGCCGAACGGGAAAGAGTACTAAATCACTTGAACATTCAAAATCAAATGAGACCACAAATGCCAAGACTGCAACAACAGCCACAACTTCGGTTAAGTGGTCCTCAACTTCGCCAACAACAGCCTCAATCTTTACAGCCTTCGCAATATAAACGGACTTCAAATACTGAAATGGAAATTCATGAGATTTCTCCAAATAAACTACCCCGATTAGAAAACATACAACGACGACTACCTTCAGATGTTTCAATTACTAACAGGGTGCAACAACAGCCATCTCTTGATCGTAATGTAGCGGCTGCAATAGGATCGGTTGGATGCGGGGGTGTGCCAAGTGTTAGATTAGGAAATGCCATAACTTTAAGCGTTTGTTCCTCAGGTGGAAATTCTAATGAACAATCTCATAATTCCCCCATACATTCCCCAGCGACAATTACCGAGTCTCGATTATCATCAGGTTCATCATCCCCCGTCGTACCAACTCAACCTCAATCAGTTTTAGCCCTTGCAGGTGTATCTGTAACCCCCGCGTCTCCACCAATTCGTAATATATCTCCTGCGACTCCATCAGTCAGTCCTCATTTGGTGCAAGGTCAACAGTATTCTGTAATTCAACTTGGCCCAAGATCAGGAAGTCCTGTAAATCAAACCAGAAACCAAAATAGTGATAGAAATTTCAGTCCACCGGTGATTACAACTGTGAGAGGAGGTGTAGGTGCAAGTCAACCCAGTAATAATAACAATAACAATCAGCCAATGTATCAGAATTTTGCTGTCCCCAGAGCACCGGCCCCCCGTATACAATCCCAACAAACTGCTCCCGGTCAAAATTCTCCTAACTTTTCTATTAATTCCATTGTTGAACGTCCAGATCGACCACCTACAGTTGATTTGACCAATGATGATGTCCAGACACATAATAATCAACGAATGAATGCAAATTCTCGACAAATGGCAGAATTACAACAACAACTGCAGCAACGTCGTTTCATTCAAGTTAATCAACCTTCAAGAGGTATAATTCCAAGTACTAGATGTACGCTTTGTAATGTAGCTTTCCCTTCCATTGTAGCTCTTGAAACTCATAAATTAGAATTTCATGGAATGCACACAATGCAAAGTGGTCAAATTCAAAATAACAATCGTTCTGGTCCTCAACCGACTGCAGTTCGTAGTACAAATAATCCTGGACATGGCATTCAGATTCGTGATATTCGCAGTATGAATCCAAATACTATTCACCATACCGCACCTGTAAGAGCACCACCCCTACCACAACAATCCCAACAACGAGGTATTCCACAGCATCTTGTACGATCGACATCAAGCCCCACCCGTCCTATTACACAATCCATTCAGCCCAACAATTCAGGGAAATATCTCTATATTCCACTTCTTGATCTTAGCCGTATGGATGCTAATAAAATAAGACGTTTAGAAGAGATCGGAATATCCGCAATTGTACCACTGCAGGAAGGAAATAGCTCGCCCTCTATTTTGGGAATTCCTGTCATGAATTTGAGATCGGATGCCATCATGACCAACCAACATGTTCCATGGGACTCGGTTTTACCTATGGGCCCCTTGCAAACTCCAACGATAAGGAGTGGTAATAATAACAATTTACCGCCTCGTGGTAATCCAGGGGTTCCACGACCACAGTAAAAAATATGACCAAGTTTTAATGCAAATGTAAACAAAATTCAGGAATTAATTTTAAGCTTTTTCTCAATAAAATCATTTTTGTAGCACTGGTAGTATTACGCCGAATAATATTGTTATCTTTAAAGTCACTGCTGCGAGAGCTTATTAATTTTCTTTAAACTACAAAGTATTCATCTTGATTAATTTTGTTTTTATTTATAAATCTATCTGCTCCTCAATTTGTAGCCAAACATATTTATTATTAATAATAATGAATTGACTGGAATTGTTAATTCTATTTCGAGTTTTTAATATCAATTCCTTCTACTAAATGAAATTTAGCAGACTTCTCATCCATGCCAAATAAGTAATTCTGTATACCAAAAATAGATACATCGCATGATGGTAAATTGTAATAATTGATTTACAAATAGTTTATAAAGACGCTCTGATGGTTTTATACACCCTGTCGGAACCCAAATACTCTTCTTATAGTCATTGAATCATCATCAGCACAGCACTGAAATACTTATCGAGATCAAAGTTCAACATTATGTATAGGAATTATATGTATTATTTATTGTGTGACACGCTGAATTATTTCCATTTGAATCTTTTGAAAGTTTACTGTTTCATTCTGTTTACACGGGCCTTACAATAATGTACATTTTTTACTGTTAGTATTTGTAACTTTAAATACAATTCATGTAATTATATTCGTATTTAGATATAATATTTTGTTCATGTAGTTTACTATTATTAATATTAATAGAAATAAGTAACTTTTTGTTCCACACACACAACAATCATGTTATGAGATCTAAATCTAAATCAAATTCAGATATTATTATATATTTATCCTATATATTTACCTATCTGGTGAAATGTTTTCAAGAAACCAATTAAATATCAAAATATTATTACAAAACTTAACTTGCTGAGTTTCATATATTATTTATTGCAAACTACTTTTCATTAGGAAAATCCAAATCCCCGTCCTGATCAGCAATGACTGGATTCTAGGATACATTACATTAGAAAAGATCAGTGCTATTTATATGGCAGATAAAGCATAATAACGCACTATTGGTTTTAGCATTAAAATTTCTTGAAACTATTACACATTAATTATTATGTGAGTGCCGCATAAATCATTGATCCGGGGTCATGGAGGTTTTTCCAATACCGTATTATGTGTTCTGAATAATTCTCATAAATAAAAACCATTATTCATTCATTATTTGTATGGTTTTAATATTTTTAAGAGTCCAAAATCCAAACAGAAGATAAATAAAGTATTCAAATGAATTTACACTGACGAATGTGTTTGAAAGCTATAACCTTTGACTACTAACTAACAATAAACGTTGAATAAACCAATAATTGACAATTGTGCATCTTATATATGTTTCAGACACCTTTGGCTTTTACTCGAGAGCTCTATGTTCTATTCTATTTTTGTTCTTGCATGAGTTTACTTTTTACAGAACTTATTTTTATGCTTTCATCCAAGGAAGAGATTTGAGAACACCTTTATAAGGACAATTTAGCCCAACAAAACATAACATTACTATAATACTACTACTACTATTTCAATACTCCACAATAAGAAGCATTATAGTAGGGTGGTCTGCTTAAGGTTTTACTTTTATTGAATTTCCAAGTCGAGTCGAGTCGAGAAACCAACCGAAGCAACTTCACACCGAAAAAGGCATGCTTCGTTTACTACACAATAATAAAAAAGTAAACCAGGATCCAGAACTGGTTTTTTACCCTGTGATATGAGAATGAGAAGAACCCCTTGAGAAGAAGCTCAGTGAATCTATTCTCTGTGATTCATTCATACATCTGTCTGTGTTTGTTGTTTTCAGAACAGGAGGTCCCTTAGCACAGAGTATTCTCATAAATTTATATTTGTTGTGATTTCTTTCATGGAAATAAGAACAAGTTTTTCTAAAGAAAAGTAGGTTATGAGAATTTGTTCCCACATTAAGTAAAGAGAGAGATGTCCCATATATTATAATAGGAAAGTGTCAATAGTAGTAGGGTACTATAATATAAGGGTAGGGGTGTTTTAGGGGACCGAGCCGGGTACATCCACAGTAGTTCCATATAGGTAGCCCTTTAGTATATGCAAGTAAGTCGTTGAACTCAATCTTCAACCCTAATACTATCATAGACAACATCCGGCCGACCCGAATCGGATCTTTCATATGATATGGACAACTGTACGGAGTTCAGTGAATAACATTCCCTGGATGAAAAGGTGTGTAGTTTTAATACACGAATTTTACCCGAATTTGGTTATTTAACATAGACTGACTACTGATTGAGTGAACTACTAAGAGAATTCTTTATTATATATTCCATTGATAACAAGAAGGTATTTTACAACAAAGTAATAAAACTTTGTTATGATCTCATTTCCAGTTTATCTTTCAGAAATTAATTAAAGGAGCTCCTAAAATGAAAGTAAAACTTTTATTACTACTAAACGGAAATGGATCAGAAACAATGAATCACACATTTCGGCTTTAATATATTTCTCCCTGTATTATATAATACAGAGAGAAATGCATTTAAATACTAGAAGGAGTGAGTCATTTGTAAAGGATTAAAAGTAAAAAAGATTTGACCAAGTCATCGTAATTTTATTTAATAGATTACTTGTCAACGTAATTGCATTCCGAAAAAAAGATTAAGATTAAGTGGAATTCTTCTTTGAATGAATGCACAGTAAGACAGAATATATTTGTGTGAATGTGACCACGATCAGGATTCAGGATGAGACATTATAGTTTATTGAGAAGGAAAGGGTTGGATTTTTACAAACAAACAAGTGCAACCCCATCGAAGCTTGCAATTTATTTGCATGAGTCACTCTCTCATTCCCTTCACTCATCATTGGCTTCTTATTGGCAAGTGCAATATTATTACTGCTTCTAAAGAAGACAATGATGACAGTAGCTTTAGTTTAGTTTTACATGTCAGTTAGTGGCTTTAGTTTCATTGGAGTTACACTTGAATTGCTTTGTGGTTTATAAATCTTTTAAGGAATTGAATTTGAATAGTATTTTTTATGTGAATTAATAATTGTACTTGCATTTTATCATAAATCTGAAAAGTGAATGTTTTTGTACACAATTAGATGGGGAAAATATCAAGTGTCAACAGTAAAAGTAATAATTAATTATTGGAATTGAACAATACTTGGAGACGGGGTTAAAAGTTCATTATGGAAGACCCGGATCTTCAAGACAGTAATGATTTGACAACGATCTCAGATATTAATATTGAGAAGGTGAATGCCGTACTGGTCAAACGCTATCAACGTGATGTAGTTTATGTAAGTGTAAAATTCTAAAACAAATGAAGAACTGTCTAAAAATAAATTATATTAAATTCTTTATTATGTTTCAATAGACGTACTCTGGAAGTATTTTGATATCAGTAAATCCTTACAAGGAGCTATTACACATTTATGATGAGGTAACTATTAAATTGAAAAGTACGAATTAAAATAGAATTTTTATAACGTAAATGTTATTTTTTTTAACGCAGCACTACATGAATAAATATCACAGTGATGCATCAGGAACATTTCGGGGTGCTTTGCCTCCACATATTTACAGTATTGCAGAATCTGCATACGTTTCTCTAAAACGAACCGGTAAAAAATTACCGAAAATGTATAGTTTATTGTAGAATTAACATCAAGATTAATTGTCTTTGTTTGTAGGACTGGACGGTTCAACGGCAGATAGTCGTTGTAATCAATCAATCGTTATAAGTGGAGAAAGTGGAGCTGGAAAAACGGAAACAACGAAATTCGTTTTAAATTACTTGTGTCATATTACAAGTAATGTGTCGACATGGGTTGAACATCAAATTTTAGAAGCAAATACAATTCTTGAAGCTTTCGGTAAAACTATAATTAATAGTGTATAGTATTTCTTGGTTTAATAGAAGTACAAATAAAGAATGATGTAATTAAAATAGGGAATGCCAAAACTGTACGAAATGATAACAGCTCTCGGTTTGGGAAATTTATGCAAGTGTGTTTCGATCATAAATGGATGATTAAAGGATGCATCATTCAGGACTACTTATTGGAACAAAGTCGAATTACTTTTCAGACTAAAGATGAAAGAAACTATCATGTATTTTATCAGCTCACCAAAGCTGCAGAGGTATACCTTATAATAATTTAGCATTTCATTTAACTTGACTTTTTCTGAATTTATATACTTTTTGAATCCCTGAAGCTGAATGCTGATCTCAGTAAACAGTACAATGTATTACCAGCCAAATCCTATAAATACTTGAATCAATCCGGATGTATAAATCTCAATGGTGTAAATGACTCGAAAAGATTTGATCAATTACGATTGGCATTTAATGTTCTACAAATTCCTACTAATCACACGGATGGGATATTTAAAACCATCTCTGCCATTCTTTGGCTAGGTATGTTTAAAAATACTATCAACGCTTATATTGCTGTTATTCGAAAATTAAAATATTATTAAATATGTTTTTAGGCAATCTGGAATTCGAAGTGAGTATTAAATAAACATCCAAATTTTAATAAATCTATTGATAGTGGAGATACCCAGATGAAATGGTTTCCACAAATGAATGATAATTTCAATTAATTTTTCTTTAGGAAATCGTGGACGACGTTGAAGAACGCTGTACTCTCTCAAAGAATGACATGGACATGACTACAAAAACAATTTCAAATCTTCTCGGACTCCAACTTACAGATTTACAACATATTTTGCTAACAAGACAAATCAACGTGAGAGGGAACATAACAGAAATACCTCTGAAGAAGCAAGAGGCCAATGAAAATCGACATGCGATGTCCAAAGCTCTTTACTCTCGTACTTTCGCATGGCTAATTAGTCACATTAACACGTGTACAAATCCTGGACAGGATTCCAGTAAATTTTTGGGTCTTTTGGACATATTTGGATTCGAAAATTTCGAGTGCAATAGTTTTGAGCAATTTTGTATCAATTATACAAATGAAAAATTGCACAAATTCTTCAATCATTACGTTTTTTCTATTGAACAGGAAATTGTAAGTGTTTCAACTTCTGCTTATAAACAATAGGTAGCTAAATATTTCTACGTTTTAAACTTTAGTACAAAACTGAGGGGATAAAATACAGTCATATTGAATTTACTGACAACACAGTTTGTCTCGAATTAATTGAAAAACCCCCACGATGTCTTCTAAAACTTTTAACAGAGCAGTGCCATTTACCAAAGGTATGTGTGATTCTTCAACTTTTCAAATGTACATAAAATTTAATTGAAATAATCATTCAGGGCTCCGATTTGGCGTATCTCAATAACATTACAACCGATTTTCATAATGTGAACGCATGTTTTATAAAACCAGACGATAGACGTAACTGGGAAAAGGAATTTACAGGTAATTCCAATGAATTAACTACAAAATGCTTTATTCTAAAATTCTTCTCTTGTTTCGTTTACAGTAATCCATTATGCGGGACCCGTAGCTTACCAAATTGCAGGTAAATTGCAAATTTCCTTCGTCTTCTTCATGTTCTTCGATGATTTCAAAATTAAAGATGATGATAGACAATTCAAATAACTATTTTAAAAACGTTTAACCTTATGTCGATCAGGATTTGTTGACAAGAATCGAGATGTACAACAGGATCTGTTTTTTCATTTTCTTGGAGACTCGGGCAATGAATTTGTTCGAGAGTTGGCCACTTATCAAGATCTGCTTGGAAATACTTTGGCCAGAGTTTCCGTCGGTGGAGATAAAGCAGGAATAAATACCGTTGGAAGAAATGCCAACACGAATAAATGCAAACCCACCGTTAGTGAAGCATTTCGGGTTCAATTGGGAGCCCTTGTAGATGTGCTTCAGAGTACTATGCCATGGTTGGTTCTTTCAAATGATAACGTAAAAAACAAAGCATTTAATTATTAAATTAATTGTATAGGTACGTTCGATGCATAAAACCAAACATGAACAAAGAAGCAAACAACTACGACACAAATCTTGTGATGGATCAATTAAAATATTTGGGAATGCTAGAAATAATACGAATCCGCAGAGAAGGTTATCCTGTTCATTTCACATTTGAAGAGTTTGTGAGAAAATATAAAGTTATCGGAAAATATAGAACTTATCCACCGAAAAAAGAGATAACAAAGTAAATTCAAAACTGACAATAATATTTAACTCTTGGTTCTTAATGTTAATTAATTAATGCATATGATTGATTCAGGGATATTCTCCAAAGCTTCAAGTTTCCAACCACAGAATGGCAATTAGGTCATGCAAAAGTATTTCTTCGAGGAAAAGTGTACGAGCCTCTTGAAGAAAAACGATTGGCAGTTTTGAATGAAAAAGCACGTAAGATACAAGCTCTTTGGAGGGGTTTCAAAGTTAGGAAAAGTAAGTTTTGTAGTAAAATGATTTGAGATACAAAATACCAAAAATAACATTGGATTCATTTCCGTACAGATTACATTGCTCGACTTCGTGCAACCTTCAAAATTCAAGCATTTTACAGGACTTGGAAACTTCGACTTCAATTTCTCCGTAAACGGCGAGCGTCTATCGTCATTCAATCCCATTTGCGTGGAATGTTTGCTCGAGAAGTAGCTCAAGCCCTTCGGGAAATGAAACGTGTAGAAGAAGCTATGAGAAAACAAGAAGAATACAACAATAAGAGAAAATCAATAATTCAACAATCGGAAGCAGGTTCTTCCATAGATGACGGATCCATTGATAGTTCTCAAGAAGCGAAAGAAGAATTAGATAAATTGGCTCGAGAACTTAGTCAAATTCAATCTGGTGCAGGTGCTGGAAAAGATAATGGTTTTGAAAACCTATTTGAATTCTTAACAGAGGGAAGGGATGACGATGCAAATGAAATTCATAGAATCATCACAAACACAGTGAATCAAAATCAAACGCCATCAGAGAACGATTTAGAAACTTTGGGATCACAAATGGATCTTTTGGTTGCAAATCTAGAAGATGAACTTGAAAGTCAAATAGAATCTACAACAACGACAACTAATAATCGAGAGTCAAATAACCTCAGTTCTTTGGAATCAGAATACGAAGAAGAGGAAGATGATATTGTGGATGATAGGGCTATTAATACGAGTCAAAGAATGGTTATAAACTCTCCACCAAGTCCACCAGCATTACCACCTCCAGGTGATGCTATGATATGCCCCCCACCACCTCCAATGGCCATTTCAAAATTTGGAAAGTGTCAACCAAAACCAAGTCTCCCTGAACCAAATGTTCCACCTCCACCCATACCACCGGGTGCTGTAACAAGTGGATTACCAAATAAACAAGGAGTTAAAGTCAATCTCATGAAAGGACCACCTCCTCCCATGCAAATGCAGCAGGTGAGCAAAGCCCCTGTCATTAATAAACCAGAAGCCAAGATAATTGTCAAGAAATCTACAAAAAATGGAAACGATGAGCCTATTTATGAGTCTATACAACCCAGACTAATTGCTGAGGGCGGGTCATTTGTTCCCCCAACATCTGCTGATGCACAGTTGCCCCCGGCCCAATTATCCAATGCTAATGGAGGAACAAAACGGGATTCTTCGAGAGATTCCTTCGAATCATCTCAATCAACGAAATCTTGGAAATTTATGGGGGCCACTACTACAAATAATCAAAATCAGAATACAGCACAGGGTAACATGTCACAAAAACCAATTCAACAGAACATAAACCAGAATATTCCTGCAGCCCCACCAAATCCCCCTCCAATGCAGAAACCACCACTCCCACATGTACCTAAATTCCAAGCAGTTGATCATAATCAAAGCAAGATTTACGGACGCAATAACGGAGTGATGCAAAACAACGCCCAAAACAACGGAACTCAACAACCGCAACGTAATTTGGTCGCGAGAAAATTACAAGAGCTGACAACAACAACTCCGACAATTATCCCCGAGAACAATCCAAATTCTGACCAAAATATCATAAATGGAAATGGTATTACAAATGGAAATGGAAATAACGGAATATTAAAAACAATGCACAAGAAGCTTTCGGAAGAGGATGAAATGTCTTTGCTAGAATTTGCCCAACAATATTTCAACGATTGGGAAAATAAATCAGATTCAATTCTTGGAAAAAAATCAATTGGACAGGGAAAGGATAATATAATTCCAAAATCAGAAATGATATGCTATACAAAGAGTAGTACAATTCCAAATTCTCATCTGCATCTCTACGACCCATCAAATATTCAATTAAGTATTACAATTTTTCGAGATTTGCAAAAGTTTTCAAGAACAGAGTTCAAACAGGATACAGAATTACAATTCATTCAGAATCTCATATCTTATGGTCTTGAGAGGGAAGAGCTACGGGATGAAATTTATATTCAAATTATCCGACTAATTAATCAAAATGAGAACAATGAACAAATTGAGAAGTTGTATTTACTTTTGTGTCTCGTAATCGTGAGTTTTCAGCCAAGTAAAGTATTCTCAAAGTACTTGTTGGCATTTCTTAATAAAAATCATCAAGAATCCAGGATTTCAGATCAAGTTGAATGGGTCAGGGAAAATCTGAAGAGAAATTCCAATGTTGTTAATTTCTGCAGAAGACTTCCCCCAAGTTCCGTAGAAATTCAGGTACATAATTACACCAGTCATTACTAGTTTTAATACAATTGAATAATGAATTATTTGGATTTTTAGGCTATGAACCGTTTGGGAACAATTGTCTGTCGTTTCTTCTTTCTTGATGGGCGAACAAAAGCAATAGATATTCATCCAATGGACACGGCTTGGGATGCAATGGTCAAGTTGTCCGATAAAATTGGACTAGGAAGCTTGGACAATACTTGGGCTATTTATGAAAGCAGTAAAGCACATGAAGAACATGTACCTATGCACCATTATATATACGACATTATTGCTAAATGGGAACAGATAACATTACAACAAACCCAAAATCAAGGGTAATTCGTAAAAATTGTGGAAATTTTATTCAACTGACTAATTGAATAAAACTTATTTTATTATGCAGAACAATTGGAAGTGCTGGGGGTACTTTGAAAAAACAAAAAACACCAGGAGCTAATGGAAATTCTTTGGGAAGCTGTGGGGACAACCGATTTATCTTCAAGAAACGCTTATTTAAGCAAAGTTCACGTGAAATTCCCCAGGATCCGATTGAAGTCAATCTTCTTTATGCTCAAGCAGCTTATGCTGTGGTTAAGGTATTTATTAAAATTAAATGAAGTGCACTTTAAATAAACATATATGATAATTAATTCTTTTGTGATTGTTTAATAGTTTGATGCATTCCCCATAAGTGAGAAAGTAGCACTTCAACTATCCGGCCTACAATTACAAATACTTCTCTCGGACTACAAAACCGGTGTCACTAACACTGAATCTTACACCGCAATAGAAAATTATCTACCTCAGAGGGTCATCCGCACAAGACCTCATGCCCAATGGGTACAAATTCTTGCTCAAGCTCATAAACAATACGGATCGGGCAAAAGCGAGCTGGTCTCCAAAGTCTGGTACTTATCTTGCGTCATGCAGTATCCTCTTTATGGCACTAGGTAAACTATGAAGAAAACTCAATAACATGGAATTATTCTTACAATCTTACAAGACTAACGACATTTAAAATTTTTTTTGTAGTTTGTTTGATGTTGTCTACCGAGGTTATTGGTTATATGGTAAGGTTTTACATACATATTACCGACATAGCGGATATATTATATTATTAGATAGTATTATTGGAAAATTCTGATTGATTTTTTCTAAATAGGCAACACACTACTCCTTGGGATCTCATCTGATGGCATCTCAATGATAAAATCTGATGACAAATTCATAATGTACGAATACAGTTACAACCAAATCGAATCAGTGCAATTGGAAGCTTCAGAGAACCTCATAACAATAAATCTCAATCGGTCTCTTCCACCTGACACCCATAAATGTTTTGTATTTGAAACGAAAGCATCATCTGAAATTGCCAACCTCATTTCCAGTTACTATCCTAGTCTTGCTAGTTCAAACAACAAAACTGCAACAATTCGTCGTATAAAACAAATCACCAATGAGGATAGATTCCGACTCTATCAAAATCTCATAAGTTGTCGAAAACTTTTGATTGAAAATGGTATTCTCAGAAAGCCAAGAGACAATTTGAATCTTCAAACGAAATTCAAAAGTACCTTGAGAAGACTCAGTAAATCCAAACTTAATGAACAATGGCAGAGACAATTTGTCAGAAGATTTGAACAGTTTGAATACGAAACAGATTTCCCAATAGAGTATTTTTCATACTCTAAATATGCAATCAGTTCAGCTTTAACTTTGATGGAAGGAGATGATGACAATATATCGGCAGTTGGAGTGTTTCAGATGATTCTACAATTTTCTGGCGTTCTAAGTAAAAAAAATCAATATATGCCTGGAAGAAAAAAGTATTTAAAGGATATTTTCATTTTATTATTGCATTATCCACAGGTCCACCAATAACTACAGAGGAGGATCAAGCAAGTCATCTACAATCTGTATTGGAGAAATGTTGGCGAAAGGAATCTATGATAAATGAATTATATGCACAATTAGTGAAGCAAACTACGGATCATCCTGACCCAAATAGCAGAGTTAATCAAAGGAATTGGGCTGCATTGAGTCTCATTTGCTCACTTGTACCTCCAAATAATCCATTTGTTCGTAAATATCTTTTTGCACATTTGAAGCGTTGTGGCACTGACACTGTCACTGAGGAGGGACGTTTTGCTCGATTTGCGGAAAAGGTACAATAATCAGTGATCCCCATAAATTGATATTTATATTAAATGCATATTGAGACATTTTTTGAGACATTTTAAATGCATATTTTTATACAACTCTTTGTCTTCAGTGTTTGCAATCCACAATCAACGCCATCACTGCAAATGGTTCTCCTGGGTCATCTGTGGCAACCCAACATCGCCGTCAATGGTCACCATCCAAGCAGGAAATTTTGTGCACAATTAATCGTCGACCATTAACAGCCCGATTTTATTTGATGGATGGAAAATATCATGTATTAAATTTCACACCAAATGATACGGCCAGTGATTTACTACGTGGTTTAATGGCCAAAATTGGACTCAGTGAAACTGTCAAAGGTAAACACACAAACTACAAAAATATTTTTGACACATAAATATTTTTATATAAAATTCTTTGTTCCTTTTAGGTTATTCCTTGTATGAGTTGGGAAGTGTGAATAATTGGGAAAGATCTTTACTACCCAATGAACGGTAAGGATCATACAATGTTTTCTTATTTTTTGGCGAGGATCTTTTTTACTTACTATTTGAAAATCAATTTACGAAATTAATACTCTGAAGATTTTAATGACTTATTTTTCACTTTATCCAACATGTAGCCCTGTGGAAGTAATGGCAAGATGGGAGAAACAAAGAAGTACAAATCAACAACTGCAATTTAAATTCGTAATGAAGAAACACCTTTTCGTGGAGATTGATCTCAATGACCCTGTGGAAAAAGAATTGGTTTACCATCAACTTCTTCATCAAGCTCGAAATGATAGGTAGGAATAAACTTTTAAATTTTCTCCCAGTGGCAACATTATCAATTTATTAAAACTACAGATTCCCTGTGTCGGAAACGGAGGCAGCAATGTTGGTGGCACTCCAAGCTCAAGTTGAACTTGGTGATTATCGCTCTACGTCTACAAATTCAGCAGTTGGCGAATTTCCGGATTATTGTCACGTCAGCGCGCACTGCTTACCTACAAGAATTGCTGCAAGTGTCAGTCATGAAGGTAAATTATATTCAAAAATAACATTTATTTATTATCTACATCATCATATTTTTTCTTAATCAAAATTGTAGCGGTTGCAAGACATCATCAAAGCTTAATTGGAACCCAGAGTTCTCAAGCTAAGCAAGCAGTTCTAAATTTACTGAGATCTTGGCCCTTGCATCGTGCTAGTATTTTCGATGTCACGGTAAGAATCCTATATAAACCCAAAAATTGGCGAAAATATGTTTTATGAAAGTGAATACTATTTTGAATGCTTTTATTTACAGCAATCATTTACATCAAACTGGCCTCGCACCCTGTGGCTTGCAGTGGATCAACAAGGTGTACATCTTCTTCAACAACGAACGCGACACACGCTTTGTTCTTTTGAATATGAAATGATCATCAGTTACAGTCCTAGTCCAACATGCTTTATGCTAATCACAAATGATCTTCAACAACAAACCCAAGGGGGAAATCCGAAACCAAGTAAAATTATTTTAAATACTAATCAGGGCTACCAAATCAGTCAACTTATGAAGGAATACATTCAAGTAGTTTTAAGTCAAAATCAAAAACTTCAAGAGGAAAGAATGAAACAACTCATGCAGCAACGCCAACAACAACAATAATTTTAATTTATTTGTATTAGCTTTGGAATTTTACATGAATTTGTGTGACACCCGCAATGTATTATTATTTAGACTGATTTGAACGGATATTTAATGTAATATCTGTTCTTGAGACTTATTATTAATGTTATTTTGAACTGTCATTCTTTAAATTTTCTAGTCATCCCCACATAGTACAACATTTTGTATTAAGTCCCCATTTATATCTCCGCTTTAAACGTATTGCTCAGTTTGTCGCCTTTTATCATAAATTCAGAGATTGAAATTAAAATTTCGCTTTGCTTCCAAAAAGTAAAATGAACCCAATTGAAACAAAAATACTCGAACCTTTAAAACAGAAACTAAAACAAAATTCCTAATTGAGAAATTAAAGCGCTTTTACTCTCTCACTATCCGTAATAATTAATAGATTTTAATAAAAATAAAATATAAAAGTGTACAAGTAGGAATTCAATATGTACTTGTACGATAAGTAAATGCCACGTTATGTTGTTGATTCCTAACCATAATTGTAGTGTAGCAGAGACAAAAAACGACGGATGCAACAGTGTAAATATCTATATATGACGTAATTTAATATATAAATTATAATTGTCGTTTGTTTTAATTTTATTCACGAATTACGAATGTTCATACTCTTTACTTGTAAGTTGTACTTCATCTATGGAATTTGGAATTCACTTTACGTCTAATGAGAAAAAGCTTTAAAATAATTATTGTTGTTTAAAATGTTACGATTACCAAAACTTAATTAAAGTTTAAACAAAACTGGAGACAAAATACTCACAAAAATCTGTACGTATGTCTTGTTATTACTGAAATGCTGAATAAATATATTAACATGATACATGATAACAGAACAAATGGCATAATTATTGAAAAGAAAGGCCAATCCACATTTGAGCTTATTTGAATAAACTAGAATCATCAAATTACTTCAATATATGTAGGTATATCACATAATTATGTGGGTATATCACATAATTAGCAATAAAATCCATATATATTCAAAATGATTTAATTATCAGAATTAAAGTATAATTAATCCTATCATCAATAGCACTTAATAATTATTAATTTGCGGCCCCATTCTCATAAGAAGAAAACTCAATTTTTTGATTTTATCACTTTTGGCACCAATTGCTAATTTTGCACTCACAAGAAATAATTATCACTTTTAATATTATTATTATTATCCCACATCGGACTCTAATCTAATTTACATTCTCATGTCCTTGACAGTAGTAGTATTATAATAAATATACATTATGACACCTAAACAAAACCAAAACGCATAAATTATAAAATATCCTTACAAATGCATAAGTAACCCGCATAAACTCATTAAACGAAAGGATGCAACTTGATTAATTCATTATAATATCACACCCGTTTTCATAACATCAGAAAGACTTAAACAATCAGTGCTAAATTCATACCAACAATCATTATTATTCCTATAATAATCAATCTTTGAAAGTAATTTCATTATTCTGTTCTATGCAATTATAAAATAATCTTCCTGCTGACGAACAATGTGCGTGTTGACGTTCGTAATATAACATATGCATATGATAACAATAAAATAAGAAGGATGAGATCGACACTACTACCTATATGCATTCTAACGGTCATTTTGTTACTTTTCCCAAGCTATTATAAAATATTACGCTTGTTCTTAACAAATATAAGGCTAAAGCTTTATTTGGTATGAAAATGAAAAAATCCCTCTCATCCGATAGAATTATTACAGAACCCTATATCTTTCATTGGGATTGACTACTTTTAACATAATATTTCGTATAAAAATTGAGTTTTCAGATTTAGAGAAATGGGTAAGTATGGAAGTAAACCGGGGATTTATTATGTGGTTTGAGACTATTTCTTTTATTACCTCCTGTGGCTTTTATTTTCTACTTACAATTATTATTATCCTGACACAATATTCTATTCTTAACGAGAGTTACTTAATTCCTTATACTTTTACATGAGACAACGTATATGTTAATATTTTCCCTGTTGTTGCAAATAAAACTGAAATCTTTGAAAATAAAATGTTACACACTCCCCTTGTGCTACTTTAGTATATAATATAGGATAAGTAAAAAAAAATAGAAAAACCTTCTTCTGCATAAAATAAAAATAATTTTTGCAAAATATGGGAACAACTTTGGAGGCCCTTTGTTTTTTCGGTGCGTAGGCGTGCCCTTAACAATACCCTAGCAAAATTTGTTTTCAATTTTTTACATCTTAAAATTAGAATCTTCAGATGATAAAGTCCTGAAAGTGTAATCAACGGACAGCGAAATATTTTGAATGTATGAGAAAATTGTCACCTGATTTTCACGGTTTCATTCTTGTGTAATATAATAACAATTATGAAAATATGAATGTTGACTGTCACGCATTTTGCTTGGCCTCACACCTGGGCGCAGTCAATTAGACATACTGTCATAATTTCCCTGCTGCACTTGCGCTATATTACTTACTTATGGTTTTATCAACAACAAAACGAAGTGAGTCAATGAAAACAAAAAGGATGTAATTAAGTAACTTCGGACTCTTCACTACTTTTTCCCAAGGAGGACAAATGATTCATATACAAATCCGTTCTGATTCCTACTTCATTGCAATTTTATAATGACTCTTATTTATTTTCCTTAAGATAATCGGATTTTAGTTAACCTTTAAAGTATAATAACAAATAAAAGGATTCTCCTACGCATGGTACAATTTGTGGCTTTTAGTTTACCTAAGTAAGAATAGGTGTGGATGAAAATCTGGAATAAGAATACGCATTAATTATTTAATTAGTTAAAATCATATTTCGATGTACAATTGAGTAATTTCATGTGCAACAAAAAATAAAGCATCAATGTAATTAAACAAAGACTGATGATGGTAATGTTTACAGTATTTAGATTAAATATAATCCCCAAGGCTGAAGACTGTGCTGAATTTCTGAAGACTTTGACAACAGAATAAAATAATTTATTGTCAAAAATTGTCAAACTGTAAACCGCAGATAATTTACGTGTGTGTTTTACTTTTTATTATAAAAGTATTTTTTTTTGCATTTAACTTTTTCAGCACAGAACTATAAAGGTTCTTAGTAAAAGACTTTGTTGAATGCTTTTAGGGAATTTTTTTCAATTCAAGAATTGGAACAATTGCTTTGACAAAATCAACCTACTTATCGCATTATCTCATTCGAGTCTTTGTTTCAGATTTTAAAATCTATCCTCTGGCTTCATTTCATTTGTGATTTATGTTATACTGTGTGCATCGTTTTATGGGATATGGCATTTCTAAAACCTCATAATGTTTGTTATAGTTAATGTCAAAATGTTAGTATTAAAGTTACTAGTGTAAAAGGTATCAATGCGTGCTAGAATTATGTAGACTGTTCGTAGTTAAAGTACTCTAGATTACGAGATGAAGAATTTATTCTGCTCGTTTTTATTAAGTATTGGCACAATACTTTATGTGAATGTCTTGGTGTCTGTCCGTCCGTCTGTCTGTCGGCACGATAACTCACGAACGGATGTACATTTTCAAATTCTGTTTTCGCCATTCG
>JAQFZB010000044.1:0-54541 GCA_034695165.1 Desoria trispinata
TTTGCTTCCCCGCGGCGCGGCAGAAATAAATGATGCACTGCAGTTCAAAGACAAAGCTGTTTTTTGCTTCCCCGCGGTTAGGTTTTAAAAATAACCTGAAATGCAAACTAAATTGGCTCAGGAAGTATTTCTTTTGTGAAAGTTGTCGCTTTCGACCATTATATTAGTTAATGTTCATTGCATTGACATAAATTGGGGTACAGGTGAGAAAGGGCGACATAGATTTTGTAAATGTTGCGCCATGGTGCGAAGAAGTCAATTCAATTGATTTTGTGGCATCACTGGCTTTTGCAGAGCAGAAAACGTGGAAGTTCCTTCTAAAGGAACCATTGACAAGAACTCGTGTGTAATACACTATTTATTAGGAAAGATATTAAGACGTTCGTCATGCAGCCAATATTTTTGACCACAAGAATACTCTTTTGGTCTATTTTTATTTGCTATTCTTTCGGTTTTGTAAGTGGTGGTATTAAAAGTAATGTCCAAAAAAAAGTTACACTAAAGGCGACTCATCCACTGCAAGCATCCACATCATTAAAGTAAAAATTATTTATTTAACACGATGATACTATTGATGACATTTAAATTCCTTTGAATAGCTTATCTCTGAGAGATGATGAAGTCGTCACATTCAAGTCTTTCGACATCCCGAGGACTGGAATCAATAATCCTAATCACTGGACTGAAAACAATGAACGGAGTACTAGCGCTAATTATACCCTTTGGAAAAAATCCGACGTGTATCTTATTGAATGGCCTGGTAAGTTCATGATAAGGTTCGTAATAACTTGGTCTGTAATTTTATTGAGATATATAAATTGCGATAGGAAATATCACTGAATTGGATCCAAAATGGCCTTTGGTAAGTGTTGTAAATCCTGCAAAACAAATTCAAATTGGCAATGAGTTTAAAACTGTTTTTAATATATTTCAGCTAAAATGGACTCATAAAAGAGCAAAATATCGTGAAAATTACTGCTGTCAATCTTGGGTTGGAATTGAAATGAGGGCATATGCTTAGTATGTATTCATTTTATAGCTTTATTTGTGAATGTGTAATCAGATGTAATTTTTTTAAATTTAATAGCCGTTATTTGTACTTAACTTGGGGTCCTTATCGTCTGACACAAACATTCTCACCCCCATTGACCGTAAATGCAAGTATTTTTGATTCAATCCCGTTCAGTCGTCGGTATGCTGTAGAAAATAGAACGGAAATACTAATTTCTGACTTTGGATTTGTACAAGATGCATTAATAATTGCGGCACCTGAGGCTGGAGTGGTGATTCTTGTATCTAATTTGGAAATGACCTTCGCCAGAGTGGGAGAATTAGAATCATATGAACCACTTCACTATAATTTAGCAAAAGGTAGTAGGTGGTTTATTTTAAATTGAAAAATATTATTTTGCTTCTTTTTGTTTTCTCTTACCAGGAATAACATCTCCCGTTGACAAAATCATTACACAATATTGTTGTGTTAAATCAGACATGGAAATCTGTCCACATGGGGAAACTATTGTTGCATATCGTGAACATTCGCAGGGAACAGAATTCACCATTTTCATTTCATATGATGGTGGAAAACATTTTAAAACCTTAAAACCAAAAGTATCTGGATCTTCTACAACAAAGATACTTCATTCTGTTCTGGCTTATCCAGATGTTGGCAAACTTTTTCTCATACATGGCACTAAAAAGACGGTTAGTTTAAGTTGTACTCTTATTGTTACTGATTTGTGATTTGGTTTGAATTTGTAATTAAAATTTTACATTGTAAAAAGGCAATAGTGGAAGCGTTTTCCTCTGAAACTGGAGTTAAAATATCCCTTTCTAAAAGAAATGATGTGGAAAGAATTGAAAATGTTAAAGGCTACCTTCAATCTGAACGAATAGGCGAAGAATTATCGTTTGTGATGTGGGATGAATGTAATGCTTGGTACTCACTTGCCGAAGGTAATAATCTTGTAAATGATGAGGACTTTTAGCGAATTAAAAATTTGAAATTACTTTCTTGTGAACAGGTAAAAATTTAACCAAAGCCATATTCTATGTTCATGGTTGGCTTCAGGGACAAAGGGAAGAACCGTGGAATCATTTCATTTTGTCGCATTACTGTAAATTTGGACGGGAATCTTCGTTCGCAATGTGTAAGATTCATTATCATTTTGATATATTATTGAGCTTTCAACTTAAGCACTATAATATTAGCCCCACATGGAAAATTTGCCCTGTTGGATTCCGAGAATCGTTTCCATCTTGGAGTGGATTCAAAAATGAATAGTTTCCAGCTTGTAACTTTATACGTTGATATGAGTCTAATCTTAAAGAGACACCAGAGTTCCGTTGTTCCTCATTTTGATCACAGCCAACATCCAAGTAAATCTGAGGATAAATAATATAATTCTATCTTGTATAAATTAATGAAAGTATCCGATGATCTTTCCGTATAGAACTTTTATACCCACCGAGATTTCTAGAGGTTCCTGATAAACAAATGCTTGGAGCAAACTACAGCCAAAGATTGGCAGTTCGTGTTCTTCCAAAAACTGTTTTGCCTTCTGAATTCATCACCGTCTTTTACCAAGAGAATGCTTGGCTACCAAAAAAATACAAAGGCTTTGCTCTTCCTCCATGCCAGGTAATGATTGCACGTTTACATGTAAAAGTCACAATTTAAAACGATGGATTTATTTAATTTAACATTTTCAGACCTCCAGCATAAGTGTCAATCGGTCAATATCTCAGAAGCCAAAAGTTTACACAATGAAACCATTACAACATCTTAATTTTACAGTTCATTTTAAATCTCGTTATAATTCTACAAAACAATTGAATTATGAACCAAAGGAGGTTAACAAGTATTTACAGATTCGCGTTCGATTAATTTCAATTGCTGAGACAGAACCAGAGGATGCACAGTTCTGGTTTAATTATGTGAGAAATTCATTTAAAAAAATATTATTAATCCAAGAATTCATTCATATTGGGTTTTTGAAATTTTTTAGGAAGTAGTGATAACTTCTAGGAGCTTATCGATCAGAAGACGCATTTTCATGATAAACTTTTTTACATTTAAAACACTCCGTTGCAATATACAACCTTCAAGTCCAGTATATATAAAAATTGATGATAATTCAAATCCATCGGTTGGTTCTTTGGATGAAGATTATCATATGTACGTGAACAAAATCTATACTAAAATATAATTACATACTAATACATTTATAATACATTTATTATCATTGATAATCAGTGCTTTTCAATTAAAAATAGGAGCGTTGGAAGTTTTTTGAAAGCTGAAAATATGCAGACAGAATATGGAACGAAATACATAGCCCCAACTTGTTCACAAGATCAAAAGGATTCAAACTCAAAGGAAAAGTCTTGTGATGCTAATTCTAAGCCACCTAAAGTGTCCGCATTTGATATTCAAGAAGCATTATTGCAACAATTTGGACCAAATGTTCATATTCAAAAGAGACCTATAAATCATGCATCTTAAATCTGGCAATAATTAATACAGAATAATATTTATTAAGCTGTTCTATTCTGGTTTACATCTTTGGTTAATTAGTTATTTACTAATATTATTTTCAAAATAAATACAAAATGTATACAGCTGATTATTATTAATTATTATGAATTTCTATTCTCCAAATACTCTTTTATAAGACGTTGACATTGTTCTGCCACTTCCACTTTACTTTTATCTGCATCAATAACTATAACTTGATATTTAGATGTCGTTTTACTATCACTGCAATTCTCTTCTTCAATGTTATTCTTTATCAACCAATCTTCATACGTTTCATGTAAATCCGTCAAATACTCTAAAGGCACCGTTGATTCTTCAGTTCGTCCTCGATTCTTCATTCGTTCAAAGACAACAGTTGGGGATGTTCGGAGATAAACTAACAGATCAAGCGGAAGATGAACTTTCTCATCCAGCCATTTGTACCATTCTGCAATCACTGAGAATTCTGCTTCATGTAGTGTCCCTGATCGTCGTGCTAATTCAGTAAAGCAGTACCTGACCAATTAAAATTATAAAGAAGGACTATTTATATTTGTTTCTTTTATTCCCCACTTCAATTCAAACGGTTTTGTGTATTGCAGTACCTGTTATTTTGAATAGATCTTTCAACGATCCTAATTCTTCCAGTCATAGATTTCTCATCATCAGTGGAACTCTGAAACGGTTTCATTGTATCCATAAGTCTTGTTAATTGGACATAATGTTGAAACATGAAATTATTTCTGTGAATATCTTTGTACAACATGTCAAGTAAATTGTGGCCTCTCATATTAGTCCATTTCTCTAGGGGTTCGGGTACAGTTTCAACAGTATATTTGAAATCATTTGGAAGTAATTCTGACAGTGTAGACACCAATGTTGATTTCCCAGATGAAATGTTCCCGTCTACGGAAATTGTCAGGAAGGGCTTTAATTTTGGTGGTGATAAAGATGATGATGGTAATGGTGTTTGCAAGTCCTCAGGAATAAAAACATGGTGACCAGCGTCAACCATGTTTCCAGTAGTGTCAGTGTCAGTTGATGTTGACGAAGAGGTTGGCGTTGTAACAGGATTCGGAGTCATTCTTCTTGTGTTCCTTCTGTAAAAATTGTAATTATGATGATGATGACGATGACGAATAATATCCAAAGCTCCTCTGGATTTAGATAAAGTTGCAGACTTTGTGGAAATTACAGTAATGTGGCGTAGAATGGCAGACATTCAGTCGTTAACGATATCTGTGCGAATAGACATGCTTCTTAATATTATGCATATATTTATAATTTTAATGAATAATTAAATTAAACTTTTTACATTTCCTCTTCAGTTTACGTCAGTCAAATTTCAGATCAGCAGATCACAGTTAAAATTAAAAGCACAAAATGAATCAAAACAATGAAATACAGCACAAGAGTGGGATGGGACGAACTCGATGGAATATAAAATGATTTAATTATAAAATTTAATTTTAATTGTAAGTATGTGTATTAATTTACTTTTATTTTTGAGAGTTTGTTATTGTTTGCCTCCAAAAGGATTGAAATCCCCCTCAATTTCACCGGAATTGGATTATCTCATTGTCTTATTCAATCCGGGAAGATTGAGAAGAGATCATGAATTCTTCTATTTCTATTAAATTAGTATTTTAATTATCATTAGGAAAACAACAATTAACTTTACACTTATTCATAAATATAGTAAAAATAAAGTTAAATAGCGTTAGCAAACTAAAGATTAGCAAATCCAATATTTACTTTATTTATTGTGCTAGTAAATAATAATATGTAAATTCAGAATTTACTTGCTGAACTAACTAACGGGTTATTTTTGTATTTTAATCCCGTTTTGTTTCTAAAAAATCCATTGACTATTCTCGGGATGGCTTGTTTTAAATATAGGGTTTAAGAAATAATTAACAATTTCAGTCATTCAGTTAAATGATAAAACCCGTTGTCAATATTTTGTATAGTTAGTAGTATATTAATATAAAATTGTACATGAAAACTATTTAGTAAATTGTTTATTAATTAATTACACAAGTCTTATTGTATTAATAATCGGAAACAGGATTATAAACCTTTATCAATGTCCTTTTTTAATAACCGGGGTGCCTTATTTGTGCGAGGGGTGGTGACGAAACTCGTCAGATCAAAAAGTCTACTAATCTTATGTGTAATTCTTTTTTGGCGTGAGTGTATTATAATTAATAGTAATTAGCTGCTTTTATTTACTATAAAATTTAATTATGATTTATTTAAATATTCTACAGCTACGTTTGGCAATGGGAGTGACGATAACGAAATCTGTGATAGTGTCCAAAATGTGAAAATGCCAATTTCCGACATATGTACACTTAAACTAGAGGAAATGGAAGAAAAACTAAAAATTCTAGAAAATAGACTACCCAGACAATATCCAGAAGTTAAATTTCTTTCATATAAGGACAGGAAGCGTATTTTGGTAACGTTTAATCTTGAAAAATTTTTTAAGTCTTGTATGTTTGTAAATTGATTAATTCTTTTGTTAAATTTTCAGATTACCGGAGGAGCTGGGTTTGTAGGGTCACATTTAGTGGATCGATTAATGCTAGATGGTCACGAAATCTCAGTTGCTGACAATTTCTTTACCGGAAGAAAACGAAACGTAGAACAATGGATTGGGCATGAGAATTTTGAACTTATAAATCATGATATTGTAAATCCTTTGTATATTGAAGTAGATGAAATTTATCATCTGGCTAGTCCTGCTAGTCCACCCCATTATATGCATAATCCAGTGAAGACAATCAAGACAAATACAATGGGAACAATTAACATGTTAGGTAAGTACATCTTCATGAAAAAATACTAAAAAGGCTTAACGCAATTGAAAAATAATTACATTCCACAGGGCTTGGGAAACGAGTTGGTGCAAAAGTACTCATTGCAAGTACATCTGAAGTTTATGGCGACCCTGAAGTACATCCACAACCAGAAGAATATTGGGGTCATGTTAATCCAATTGGTCCAAGAGCTTGTTACGATGAGGGCAAAAGAGTTGCTGAAGCATTAAGCTATGCTTATCAAAAACAGGAAAACGTAGACGTACGAGTTGCTAGAATATTTAATACTTATGGACCACGGATGCATATGAATGATGGGAGAGTTGTTTCCAATTTTATTCTTCAAGCTCTTCAAAATCATACTATGACTGTAAGTGATCCGCACTGTCAAATTGGTTAATCTGAATTGTTAAAAATTTTAATTAATATACGTGCAGATTTATGGGAATGGAAAACAGACGAGATCGTTTCAATATGTATCAGATTTAGTGGATGGACTAATTGCATTGATGAGCTCTAATTACAGTCAACCAATTAATATAGGAAATCCCGATGAACACACTATTGAAGGTTTGTTTTTTTAGTTTTCCCTTTATACCTGTATCTAATTAATTTTTTTCAAAAATTGCAGAATTTGCATACGTCATTCGAGATCTTGTTGGGAATACAAAAAGTGAAATAAAACATGTCGATCCAATGGAAGATGATCCGCAAAAACGTCGCCCTGATATAACAAAGGCTGAAAAAGAACTTAAATGGAAACCTATCGTTCTTTTAAAAGCTGGATTGGAGAAAACTATTGAATATTTTAGAAAAGAATTACAGCGTTCAAGTCATTCTGAACGCAATATTTTTCATCCTCATGATGTACTTCCAGATGCAGATATAGAATCATAATCAAAGTTAATTAATTGTTGACTTACAATTTGTAAATTTTTTGTTAGGCGAATTTGTTTGGACCTTGTTTGTAAAATCTGCTTGTTCTGGATATTTTATATATGTACCTGCATCTTTCGATTTTATTTATTAACTTCATTTTTAGTGTAAATTATTATATTATTATTATTTTAACAAGTTGTTTTTTATGAAAATAATTTCTACATGTTTAAAGTTTTTCGTTTAAACCAATAAAAATAGTTTAAATTAAAAGATGATTGAACTGAAAAACATCATAGAATTTTGTCTCCCAATGCCCCAGTATTTATTAAATGCTTGGCGGCAGTACCTAATTTACTTTAAAGTCAATGAGCCGATTTACAAAAAAAACAAGAAATTAGTGAAATCATAAATCAAAAACACTGTTTTTCCTGGTAAAATTGAACTTGAAACTCAGTAAGGGAATTTGTTAAAAGAATGAGTTCAGAAGATGACGGTAAGGATTTTCATCATCGCCTACCAATAATGACGACAAATCATTGAAACCTCTGTAGCATTGTTGTAATTTTGTAGGATCTTCAGAGAAAATGGAAATTGACGAAGGAAAA
Organism: Desoria trispinata; assembly: GCA_034695165.1. Classification (NCBI taxonomy): domain Eukaryota; kingdom Metazoa; phylum Arthropoda; class Collembola; order Entomobryomorpha; family Isotomidae; genus Desoria; species Desoria trispinata. The sequence continues at coordinate 7,824 of JAQFZB010000044.1, forward strand.
GATTATGACGAGGAAGAAGAAGAAAACTTTGTCTCTGCATTACTAAAAGTGGATAAAAAAGATCTACAGAATTTGTCCATTCAGTATGATGAAAATGAAGATGAAGAGACTGACAGAGTTGTTATCAAAAGGGAGAGTGGTTCTGCTCCTTTTAATTTTCTTTCGCCACGAAAACCTGCACAAAAACGGAAATTATCCACTTCAGAATCGGAACATGAGTTAGAAGAGCTCAGACCGTACACGTCTGCCGGTACTTCATCTGAAATGCTTCAAGAAGATCCTGAAGATCAAATTCGAAGGGCTACTAATCAATATTTGAGAGGTAACAGGCTGATCCCGATCTTGTTGAGTACCTACTCAACTGTAATAACAGTTTATTACAGTTGAGTGGGTACTCAACAAATCCCGATTAATTAGATCTAAATTAATACAAGGTTCTAAACAAAACTGATTTTCTTTTACAGGAGAAATACAGTTATCAGATTTCGAAGCTTTGATGGACATTTTTGAGCGATATAAGCAACAATATGAATCTGAAGAACATAATACTTCACATCAACCCTCTCTAATCTATTTAAATCCAGACAATCCAGAGGCTGATGTCAAACCTCACATTCCAGAAGTAATTTTGAAAGAAGAAGATGAAGAATCAGGAGCGAATAATTTAGCAAAATTACGAGGAGAATTTTTTAGAACTGGCGATAATACAGCCACATTTTCAGTTAGACGGAAAAGAAAAATGCCACCAACGATTAAAAACATGATGGGAGAAGCTCACGTTAGATTTGCAAGGGGGGATCTTCAAGGTTCAGAAAATATTTGCTTCGAAATTATTAAAGAGCGTAAGCCAGTAAAATTTATTTCAAACTTTATCTTTTAACGTTATAAAATAATTAAAATAATAAAATATTTGCAGAGCCTACATACAAAGACCCATTCCACACATTGGCTATGATATATGAAAATCAAGGGAAACTGAAAAAGTCATTACAGTTTTCAATTATAAGTGGATTACTAGACCCCAAGAAATTCGATGATTGGCCAAGAGTTGCAGAATTATCAGTCAAAGAAGGGAAAATTCCACAAGCTATTTGGTGTCTAACTAAAGGTACTATCATTTTTATTATTTATTATTATTTTATTATAAATCTATTTTGAAACAACTTCTAGCATTGAGCCGGGATTCTGGAAATACAAAGATGCACATGAGACGTAGTCAACTTATGTTTGACACTGGAGATTACAAAGGAGCGTTAAGAGGATTTACAAAAGTTTTAAGCTGTAAGATAACTAGTTGAATTTTATTTAATAATAATTACCTACCTACCTAAAAATGATAATTAAAGTCGCTGAAAACGATGGAACTATTTACATGGATGTTGCCAAAAGCATTGCTGCAATTCACTTCAAAAATAATGAACTGGATCAAGCATATGAAGCTCTTTGTAGTGCAGTTAATAAATTTCCAGAGAAAGTAACAACTGCTGGTACGTCCAATCGCTTTTTGCCATTTACTACCACCTCTGCTCGTATCATTAACTAATTAACCAATATTGTAATTACATTTCTGATCGACATTTGCAGAGTTGAACCTACTCGTTGAAGTTTGTATTTCACTAAAACGTTACGTGAAAGCAGTAACTTTATTCGTACGATTCTCTGGAATTCGATTTGAACCATCAGTACCAAAAGCTAGTTTCAGAGATAGAAATTCCTTAATGACATCCCTAAGTGAAATAAAAAGAAAATGTGTTATACCCGTTGGACTACACGCGGATTTGGTACAAAAGTTGACAATTGTTTTAATTCACTTGGAAGCATTCGAGATGGTTTTGGTAAGCGATATACCCAACGAAACCATCCATCAAATATCTGTAATTCTTAGTGTATCTATTTTCATATTTCAGCCATTGGTGAATACTCTTAAAGAAACAGAATCACTTGATGCTTTTGGACTTCAGCTTTATGAAATCGCCGAAGCATATTTAGCCAAACAACAGTACGGGAGTTCCGTGACTATCCTGGAAACACTGGTCAATACTGAAAAATATAAAATGGTATGAAAAACTACAATAATTTTTAATTCATTTTTATATGTGCATTAAATTTAAATTGTTACTTTATTATTGTTGACAGGCGGAGATCTGGTTGCGATATGCAGAATGTTTATTCCTTTTAAATCGTCTTGAAGAATCATCAGAAGCATATACAAAAGTCATACAGCTTGCTCCGGGTCATAAAATAGCCAGATTGAATCGTTCTGTCATTCTTCAAAAGTTGGGAAAATTTGATATAGCTTTAGAAAGTCTTGGTCAAAGTGAGTCTTTTCTCTTTATAGTTTAAATCATCGTAAATAATTAATCATAACTTAATTGTATATTTTACAAAGATGACATGGAGGATTTAATTGATCAGGATCTTCTTGTTGAAAAGTGTAACATTCTCCTCTCAAGAAATAGGATTCCAGAATTTTATCAAACCGCTTTGCAATTATTTAATCGTCACTGTCCTATAATTCGGAGTCACGATGAAGCCCACGGTATGTATTTACTGTTAAGAACATCGCCTTTATCTATCGTTAACAATGAACGTCAATATAATTTTTCCAGCCCTTGTTATAACAAGTCAAACAAACCAAATGCTTGGCGGATTACGAGCACTACGAATCCGAAAAGGGGAAACAACTGGAGATGACATACCACCAGGGAATGAGAAAAATATTGATAATCCCATTGGAGAATGGACAGTTTACTTAAGTCTTTTGAAAATGCTTTTAAAAATTAATCGTGTAGATTTACTTTGTCGCGTGGTTTATACTGTTTGGTCATCTCCAGTATTTGGGGCAGATTCAAGAATGAAACAAGATATGGATTTACAATGCGTTCTTGCATCTATTTTAAATGCTGATGTAGATATGACACCATTACATATTCGAGGATTGATAATAACTTATGGTCTATCTTCCATAATATTAAGTTTAATGTCATTAGCATGTCGTCGTTGTGGTCATACTAGATATGGACGACAGATAGTACGTCTTTTAATGAAACGTCCAAATGATACAAGACTTATGATGATGAGTGCTCATAATAGTTTTATGAATGGTACTTATAAATATGCACTTATGGAATATTTAGCCCTCTATAAACATCGTCCAAAGGATCCAATCGTTCCTATTATGATTGCTTCCACATTTATCCATATTGCTTCTCAAAAACATACTACGAATCGATCTCAACTAATGATACAAGCTATAGGTTTTATGAATAAATATGCAGAGCTACGTGGAGAATGTCAAGAAATGTATTATAATATGGGAAGATTTTATCATTATTTGAGAATGTTTCAAAAAGCAATGGAATATTACAAGAAAGTTCTTTCTACGGATCCTGTTCATGATGATTCCATCCCTGATTATAATCTTTCTGATTTAAAGCGAGAGGCTGCATTCAATATTGCACAGATTTATAAATCTCATAATTGTTGGCAAATGGCTAAACAATATATTCATAGGTACGTTGTTATCTAATTTTATTAAGATTTTAATTGTTTTTTATTATAATTTCCAAATAATAAACTGAAAACTGAATTCAAATTATATTATTCGCTCATATGTGGGTATTCTACTCATATTCATCATAGTCAATATGACTGTAAGTAGAACCATCCATTTTGCCAAGAATAGTAGGTTCATCCTTGGAGAAAGTACTTGATCTTCCAATCTCAGCCAATGTCCTCAATTTAACTTCACCACTTTCCGTTTCAATAGTTGATCTTGACATAATGAGACTATCCTTTGAGTATGAATAATGAGAATCATTTAAAGAATCCATTGTATTTAATGAGGAATCATCAACAATTGAATCGTGTTGTTGAGGATGATGTGGATTCATTGGAGGCATTGACGAATGACCACTTTGATTGTGCAATGTTGATTTTCTAGCATTGGTATTTCTACTGGGCATTAATGCAGCACTACTCGATGTTGGTCTGGGTTTGGATCTTGTGGAAGGAACAGGAATAGTATTCTGTTTTCGTATCTGTTGACCACTACTAGCGCCACAAGTATTTCTTCTGCTGCTCGGAGGATTAGAATCTACTTTGGATTTAACTGAATGAGGCCTTTCAAGGTTTGAGAATGAACTTCGTGCAGAAAAAGTGCCCCCTGAAGCTACTGTACTATCTTTATGCGTTGATAGGAATCGAGTATTTTGATTTTGGCTTGTGACTGTACTTCCCTGAGAATTCAATGAGGAAATAGAAGAAGTTGGCGTTTTCTTATTTACTGCTGTCGATTTCAATAATGGCTTTGATACAGCTGCAGCTTTTGCAGAATTTGTTAGAAATGTTTTCTTTGGAGGTTCTATAGGCTTTGGGGATTGAGTATGAGTACTTCGATTAGTTGATCTGACCCCTTTGCTCTTAGGGGGTTGAATTTGTTGGATATCGTGACCCGTCAAAGGGGAAGGTTTTGAATGGACACTCGGAGTCAAAGGTTTCATTGGAGTTCTATTAGCAGACGCTGTGGGTGATGCAGTTGATAATGAAGATGTTCTTCGGCTGAATGATTTATCTCGATCCATTGTAGCAATGGGATTAGTTTTACTTTTATTTTTGGCTGATGTAGGTCTAGCAATAGTATTTGTAGTTGTTACAGTGTCTATTGAAGAAGAATCCGAAGATTTTGCAGAGGATAATGTTCGTCCAAGATTTGCTAAGGTTTTGGATTGAAGAGATGAGAAGTCTTGAATTTCTGCTCTTTCTCTTTGGTTCTGATGAGATTGCATGGGTCGAACGGATGCAATTTTAGCATTGAGGGGGGTATTTTTACTTGTGGAAGTAGAACCTTGTTGGGGCTGAGGATGCGGCTGTGGATCAGAAGATGGTTTTGATTTGGATGATGAAGACCGAAGGTTGACGGCTGGAGAAGAGGGAAGAGTATTTCGAATCCCAGATCTTGCTTTAAGGGGTTGTTTCTTATTAGTAGTGGATGATGATGCGCCAGTATTTTTCACAATTTTATTTCCAAATTTATCATATCCAATGAAACTTGAGGAACATATTTTATTCCTTATGGATGGACCAAGTTCTTCCCAACATTTTGATAGAACAGCTTTAGATGCATTGGCTAAAAGATATCTTTCAATTTCTTCACGAAGCATGCGAAGAAAATCTACGAAACTCTGAAACATTTAAAAGCAAAAGAATCGTTGTAAATGAAATAAAATCCTGATGAACTTAAACTTACCGTTGACCATTCCACTTCATCAATTGTCTCTGTCCCAAGTTCAATGAGTCGTGTCAACGCTGTATGACTTAGACATGCAACATCGGGTTTAAGTAAAGTCATTGATTCCATAAAAGTTGCTTCTATTCTGGAAATGTTCCATGCTTGACCTTTACCAAATTGAAGGAATCTGTTGGAAGTGAAAATTATTTGTACATTTTATTTATATTTGGACTGTAATTTTTTGCTTGAAATCTTATAATCTTATTAAATCTTAATTACTTTTGACTTTGCAGCACATCACTTAAATGATCTCCTAAGAAATGTACACATTCTTCGGATAATTGCGTGACAATACTAAAAATCGCTTCTGTCCATCTTAAAAAAATTATATCAGAATTCAAATTTGGAGTTTTAATTAATCATATATTATTTTATTATTTGAATTCGTTTTGAGTGGATTACCTCAATGAGGGCATTGTTGTTGATAGCTGATCGCATCCTAATGTATGATCCAGTATATTATCCACAGACTATAATCAAAGCATTATTATCTATTATCATATGCATATTCTTAGATTTATAATTTATTTTTCTTACCAAATGGTTAATACTATATCTAAGACATTTATCAATGAGTTCGTCCCCCAAACTGGCGAATCCCTTTGTTGGCCAAATTCTTACGAAATGTTTACAAATCCATTTTATCATCTTTCTATGAAGTTCATCCATCCCATAGGTTGTGGCGATTGGGAAACATTCCAACACACCCGTAATACATCCCGTACATGGCTATAGAATATATAATAGATTATTATGGCATACACATACCATGGGATAATAATCCTAAATTATACTTACTCGGTGAAAGTTATGGCAAAATTTCACACGAAATGTTTGACTAATGTTTTCTCTCAGTCCTTCCAACCCCAGGAGATCTGTTAGAGATGCCAATTCTAGGAGATCTAATGTATCAGGGATTTCATTCGTCCCACTGTATATGTGGTACAGGGCAAATTGCACGATGTTGTATGAAAACCTGTTTTTAACAGCCAAATGAATTCGATTCAGAGTAATTAATTATAGTTTTGGAGGCACTACTATAGGGTCAAGGACAGAATTACATCCAAGCAGTGTAGGAACAAGGCAAGGGTTTCGTTTCAGGGATAATTCTGGACGATGTTCAAAGATCAAAATAGGGTAATTAATAATAATATGATCCCATTTAATTGATAGGTTTATGCCTTTTGCATAGGTACTTTTGTAAGGGGACCCTATATGAAGTTAATTAAAGAAAAGGAACGAACCCATCAAGATTAATGGTATTTCCTGCTTTCTCCACCCAATGGCCACTTAGAATAGCTGCAAAATATTGCGATCTACTTGCAAGTATACATTTATGTGCTTTAATCCATTTCCCATTGGCGGATATGTTGACATCTGTATTTATTCCTTCTTGGAACATTCGCAGAAGGTCTTTTCCCAACTTGAAACAAGGACCACCTTGGCATATTTCCATATCTGCATAAAAAGCAATAAAAGAACAAAATAAATCATGACCTTGGACTTTTGCGCATTTTTTCTATTTCATGATTATGGACGCGCGGTGACGACCATGCAATCAAATGGACATGGAGAGAATGGAACTGGTCATAAAAGTACTAATTTGGTTCTCGTGTCATTTTTATCCAATAATACTATATTGAACCTATTTAGAACTTTCCCCACTTCTATACAGTATAGGGATATAAGAAATCTATAATTAGCTTATTTATTGCATATACCTTCAGGTTGTGAAGTCTCCATCGAACTAATAAAACTACTTGAGAAAGAAGATTCCAATACATTGGCCACATGCAGACTTGATCGATTACTAATAGTGCTTTCCCCCATTCCAGATCCAATATTGGGTTCCTTTTCATCAATAATAGTATTCGTATGTGTATTCGTATTACTATTATATGGTAATCCCATGAACAATGAAGAAGGTTCCAATGAATCAAAATATTTCTCTCTTTGTTTCTCCCATTGTTGTTTTGCAGCTTGCCTTGCAGCTTCAGCAGCAGCTTTATGTTGGAAAATTGGAGATGGAAATCTTCTGCTTGATTTTTGTAAACTTCCTGTGGAATTTTCCATAAGATTCATCACCGGTTTATTGATCACTGATTTCTTTGCTGTGGTTGTTGGAATATGTGATTCTTTATTTCCTTCACCACGAATATCGACAAACATTGAAAATATTTTTTTATCCGGACCACCAATACTACTGGACATTGAAGATCCTGAATTCCTCCTATCTCCTCTTGCACCACCAACACCAGCACTTTCAATGCTGTCCATATTAACAAAGAATGCCATAGAGCTGTTATTACTTCCAGTATTGCCACCGGAAGTAGAACGTCTTGAAGAAGAAGCTTCAAGTTCAGCCGTGGAATCCAGAGATAGAGAATTCAAATCAATGACCCAAGCTTCTGGAGGTTTCTCTGCAAATAATCCACCCATTTGGGATTCTGTCATCATGGCACTTGAGCTTAAGATTCCAATACCAGGATTTTTAATAACCTGACCATGTTGTTGTGGTGTTGGAATCATTGTTGGAGTTGAAATTGGAACTTCTTGAGGTTTCTGACTCTCAAAGGCTTTGAATGGTGGCTCATCTTGCTCTTGTTGTTGATCTTCTTTGGGTGTTGGAGCAAGATTCTCCAATGAATCAGCAACCAATGATTCCAGATCAGAATTATCTTTCTTCAATTCTCTATTCATTAGGGCTGTATCTTTCTCATCACTGTTGAATGTTGTTTGGATTATATCCGGGTAACTTTTGGAAACAGGGACTCTTGGTCGGATGACCACTGATGAGGGATTATGGCTTGTGCCAGGGGGGTCTGGACTTGTCTCATTTATGGAATGTTTCCTTTCTGCTGGCACTGGTTTCTGACATTTTCTCTCTGCTGGCACTGGCACCATATTAGAAGTTGGACCATCGCTCTCATTATTCACGGCAGGTTTCCTTTCTGCTGGCACTGGCACCAGTGCATCTAATTCTTCTGTGGACACTTTGGAATTCATGCTTTCAGGGTCTTTAGTTTGGACATGGTCATTCTGTGGAGGAGATAAAGGTTCCGTCATAATGAAAGTATCTTCTTCAGATAACTCTGCAGCATTTATAAAATATTTTGGAATATCCTCAGTCTCTTGAATATCAACTGTTCCTGGAATTTTAATTTTGGAAGTAATCTCTTCTTCCACTGGAAGGGATTCCAATGAACCCTGACCTTTATCCAGGTCAACTATTTCACGATCTTGGCGATGATCCCATGGGTTCCCATTATCATCAAAGATCCCACCATCACTAACTATAAGATCCTCTTTTTGATTTGTCTGGATTTCTTCCATCTCTTTACCATCCTTTCGAATTTTCTCTTGTAATTGTTGTAATTGCAATTGCGCTAAAAGGTCACAGGGCTTTCCAGAAGCCTCAACTATTGTTGGCTCTGTATTGGTATTAGTTGTTGTCGTATCTGTGACATCTGGTAGACTTTTCCTTGTAGAAGATTCAATGTCTTTGGTGCTGTAGAAAATTGTTCTTACGGGTAGTTTACATGATGTATTATTAGTATTTGGTAAAACTTTCACGTTCTCTTCAGTGGTGGTGACAGGGATGGAAGTTGTCTCACTGTTTTTGAAAAATGAAAGCGAAGGAAAAGACTTCCAAGATTTAGGTCCAGGGATTTGACTCTTTTTAATTTCTCCTGCCGTCGTCTGTGTCAGTTGCTGCTGTTTCTTTACTTTCCCTGTTGGAAAACTGAAGGACAATGCCATATTATTATTCTTAGCTTAGGAGTATAGACCTTTTTTTTCCTATTATGGTACTTAAGTCCCTATGAGATATTTTTTCGAGCATAGGAATAGGAATCCCAGACGAGAGAAAGAATAGAAAGTCAAGTCACATAAGATGAAAAAGATTTTCATGCAGAGATCTTTATTTGTCCACAGACGTACTATAAACACATAGAACAAAATTATTTTTATTACTCACTGTTTTATCTGTCAAGGATATACTATACTGCTTGATTTAAAATGACTGGAGAACTAACTGCACAATGCTTTCCCCTTGAGTATTTGTGATGATGGAGACAACTTCATTGCAGTTCAGCACTAACAAAAACCAAACCAAGCAACAGTAACATACCAGGATCCAATGTCTGTCTCCCTTCTAGTCCAGAAGGGAAATCTTAAGGGAAAGTTGCAACCCAATCCAATTGGACATAGGATAATGGGCATGAGTAAAAGCAAGAGGGGGAAGAAAGCCAGAGATTTCTCTAAGCAAAGAATAGAAAGTATAGACGAGTATTTTGTTCTGTAGTGTTTTCTATATGCTATTGATTTAACTAGAATGACTAAGGGAAGGGACTCTCCCCCTTGTGTAGTGTAGTGCAGTATTTTCATATTATGGAGAAAGCAGGCAGTCAAATTGTGTAGACGTTGAAATTATGTAGAAATGATTTTCGAATTATTTGTTAATGAAAAGGACATTTAAATTTTTTTTACTTTGAAATATCGTTTTATTCTTCTTATCAGTCATTAGCTTGAACAGCTTTTAATTAACGTGTACATTAATTATGCAGATGTACTTTTAGTAGTAAATAATGTAAAGTTCAGACATCATTTGTTTCATCCATTAATTATAAATAATGTAATATAATGATAATTATATGCTCCCTTTACTTTCTTCCTCTCTCACTCTCTATTTCTATATTTACGTGACGATGATGAAGCGATAGATTTATCAGTATTACATACTAATCGTATAATTAAAACTTACTTTAATCTAAATTACAAAGTGCTTGTAGAAGTAAAGTAGTAAGAGGCAAGTTGCAAAGTCTTGGTTCATTTCACAATATTAATAATTAATATATAACAGACAACAAAGGAAAAACCTTTTGGAGAAATTATATTCGTCATCTGCGACATATTACTGTAATTTTTAAAATTACCTAATTAGATAAGCCATGCCTTTTTATAAACTCGAAACTTTTATGCATACAATTAAAAATGAAAGCGACATTTGATGATGCATTTTGGGATTCATATTTTATCAATAATGATAATTATTTATGCGATTTTTAAATTTCAAACTAGTACGAACTTATTATTAAGCGATGAACATTTCATACCCTATATGTATGCATGCATACTGGTTACTAAAATGGTAAGCTATCTATAGTAAAACGATTAGCTATAATAAGGATACTTATATACACACATCTTTCGACCTTTTCTCATTAGAAGAATACATGCGGTATTATTATGGTAATAATTAAGTAAATTTGATTGGTCAATTAGTCCATCATAACGGCATTCTTTTCAGCGTAGATGGAAACACTTTCCATATACATTTTAATTGCGTACCCTGATTTAAATTTTGTAATCAAACATGTTGTGTTCAACAACTCTATACAATTATAATGATAGTAAAAAAGGACTCATGTTCTGCATTGAAAATCGTATATAGATAGATAATAGTTGGCATTATATCATAAGCGATTTTTTAAAATTATCTAAAATAAAATACAACTTATAGAGAAGAAGCACCTTTTCTCAGCAGAATTATTACTTTGACGGGATTGACGATTTTTCAGAAAAATACGCGAGCAATACGGAATACGAAAATGAAACGGAGGAGGCGAGGATTCTACACGATCCTTAAAGCACAATACTGCATTTTTGGAGCAGATAGCATTCATTCATAAAATTAAATTCTTCTGAAGTGGGTAAAAATTAAAGAGGCTTGGAAAGTTTCTTCTTTGTCCAGTTCCAATCACCGTGGAGTAGTAGTATGAAAAGATAATGTTGTATATAAATATATATAAGAGAAAATGTTCTATTAATAGACTTTTGGAGGCATACGAGGAAACTATTTAACATAAATTCGTTTTACAAATTACTCCTACACATATAATCACAATTTGCGAACATATAAACCGAAATTTTCTTTTCAGTAGCTGGATTGTAGGACGACATAATATTATGACATTAGAGAAGGTCTCCCTCTTCATAGTTTCTTCTTATTATAATAGAAGAAGTTGACTGGAATTTCACAGGTTTCATTTCGAGTATTCCTCAGGGTAGCATTTTCCCATTCGGTTTTCCTACTACATCAGAAGTTGATGGAACAACTTTCTCATCATTATTAGACTGTTGTTGTGGAGGAAGTTTCTGTTGTGAATTTACTACGGTAGTGGTATTAGGTTCTAATGTAGCTTTCGTTTCGACATTATTTCCAGTGATTGAAGGAGCCGGTACTGGAGAAGGTGTAGTTTCCTGTTCTTCTGCTGCATTTACTTCCCATTCTGTTGGTGGCTTTGAATCATCCGTTGTACTTGGCTGAAGAAGAGGTAAGACATCTTTAAGATTTTCATTATATGTTGGGGAAGACCCCCAGTGACCAACTCCAGTTTTTGCCCCAGGCATAGTACTCGGATCACGTCCTGGTGCTCGTTGAACCTCATTCATGGATCGTTTTAAATTAACATTAACAAAATTTATATGACCAAATGTCTTAGGAGCTGGGGCTGTTGTTGTGTGGTCATACATCAGTTCCATATTTTCCCTTTCAGTGAAAGCACGAGTTTCCCTTTCAGTGAAACCACGAGTGGATGAAATATTTGAAGAGGGAGTGGCGAAAATTTTACTTACTTCTGTCATTAATTCTTTTTGAACTGGGGGTTCTTGATAATCTTCAACGACCAATCCTCCTGAAATAGAGATTGGTTGTAAAGCATCTTTTGTAACTTTTTCACCATCTTCTTCACCCTCACTTGATATTTGATCTTCTTCAGTAGGTTCTTCATGCTCTGGTTCTATACGAAGATCAGCAGCTTTTTCTAATGTGTTTTTAGCCGATAAAGACCTTTCCAGAAAGAATGAACCATTTGAAGATTCATTTGATGGCGGAGACCAGCTTGTGGTTGAGTAACCATATGTTGAACCAGCTGGACCACGTCGATCTAATTCATGTTGTAACCAATCGATAGCCATATTCCATTTTCTACTCAGTTCAGGTGATGATGAGAGGACTTTGTGACCAATGCTTCCACGGTCCATCAAATTTGTTATACATTTTATGAAGAGGTATGCACGCTTTGGGTGACTTGTTTTATTTCGATCGATGATATCAATCAGGCCATCCTTATCATCTGGTAGACCTAAAGTAATTTGTATTGTGATTTTGATAAAGCTTACTATTAAAATTACAATTTTTAGTCAAGAAATAATGTAATCGAATGTTACCTTTTAATGCATTGCTAACTCGTTGTAATTGCCAGGAATCAGAAATTCTCAACAGACTTATCAAAATGTCTAGGAACGTTTTAAGCTCCGTTGTATAAGAATAACTAATCCTTCCGAGTATTTCTGACAATGCTATTTGTGAAAATGTTGGATTCTCCCAAGATAGGAACTGTAGAAGGTTGACAGTATCCTCGGATGCGAATGCGTCATCAATTATCTTTTTAATATAAGGACTGCAACAATAAGGCCTGCAAACAGAAAAACAAATTATGTATATACTATCTGAAAAATAAGAAATAAAATATACAAATGAATTACCCTCTGCCGTAAATAATATCTGAAATGATTGCTGGTAATGGCAAAATTGAATAATTACTAGTACTCGGTTGAAGCATGTAAGGATTCGGTTTGGGAGTATCTTCAGGTAAGCAGCTTTTACATTTGTGAGTTACATCACAAGATCTAACCAAAATCCCAACACATTGATAGAGTTTTGATAAATCTGCACATTGATACTTAATTGGTGGTGCGGGTCCATCATCAAGTGCTACGAGCATGAATGTCGATGGTACATCTCTCTATTAAATTAAAAATACAATTTATTTCATCAATCATAGAATATAATCCTGTTACAACTTAGTTTTAAGTACTGCCTTTTACTCAAGAATTTTGTTAGTATTTCAAAACAAACCTTTATCAAATGAATTTTTTCATCATCTCCAAGATTTGCATAGTTGACGAAAAATCCAAAATATTGTACCAAGTGTCGTCCATATTCTGATACATCTCGTCGAAGTAAATTTAATACGGCTTCAAGAATATATTCCCAGAGGAATTTATTACTTGGGCGTGCTAAAAAATAAACCGACAATTTAAACTCCATAAAACCGTCCCTTAATTATTGTTAAGTTATATAAATCTTACATAAAGTGGCCATCGGAACCATTGGAACGTACATCTCATCATTTTTTGAGAAATGGGCTAATGCGACGAGAATTTTGGAAAAAGTCGTCCTAACTTCAGAGCTTGGACACTCCAGCAAGTACTCTCCGATTCTGTAAAACCAATGAAATTAAAATAATTAATACACTGTGTTTTGACAAACTCCTTAAAAATTGAATGTCGTTACATACCTGCATGGATCTTGAAAGAGTGCATTTGTGGCAAACCAAAAGCGAACAGCTTGAGACACTTTCAAATATGGTAAAAGAACTTCAAACCAATCGTTTGCCATCCCACGAAGATTTTTCTTTGTCCTAAACCCAACCGTGAAAAGAAAATGGGAGGCCATCTGAACACTCAGTAATGATAGTTGTTCAATATCATCGGACTATTTATTTCGGATAAGATTAAATTTTTAGTACATACATTAGTATGACAATCACTTAGGTACAATCATGGATTTGGAAGCTGCAAATGGCAATATGGCAAATACTTACAATAGGCTCCGATAAGTTCACTGCGTTAACCAAATAATGGTTACATCCAACGAGTCTCTTTATGAATTGAAAATATTCCACAGAAAAATGGGATCGTATATGCATAAATTCAACGTTTTGCTTTAGAACACTTCTTTCGATGATGGGAGGAATTTTCAATCGCCTGTCGGTAACTAGAATAAAAATTTAAATTCCATAATCATGTTATACTGGTTAAATAGACAGACAGATTGACTTTCGACAAACCTGACAGAGAGTTAAATTTGACTCCAAGATTATCCAAAACATCTGTTTGTGTGTAAAATAGAATGTAAGCATTCCACCACCGCTTTTGTCGTCTGAAGCTCATTCGTTTTATCATATGATCAAAAACCTAATGAAAGTTCCAGTCAAAAATTAAAAATGTTTGTTAATTTTTCGTGTAAACATAATTTTACGATTTTTACTTCGCCAGAGTAATCCCCACCAAAGCACTGATTTTTTAGTTCTTCATCATCATCCATTCTGCATTCAGTGACATCACCATCATCAAATTTGTACCACCTCCAAAGTCCATCAGAACATCTACAAAAGCATATGAGAACAATATAGTATAAATATGTCAATACTAGGTATTAATGATATGAGCTTTAAAATTGTGTACCTGATTGAAATATACGAGTAATAATGTCCACCAGAAGCCTGTCCCGAATGAACAACCACACCGGTAAGGCGATAAGTAGAACATATATTTTGTCCCAGCAATGTAGCATCATCAGCATCGATCATTTCTCCTTCAATTTTAGCAAGACCCGAAACGGTGTAAGGTTCCATATCCAACTCCCGTGGGAATTCAAAATAATCATTAAACTTAATTGGACAAACTCTCTCGTAATCGTATTCAAATCGTTTCAACTGAATGGCAAGAACAGGAGGAAGTTTTTTAACACAAAGACGTTTCACTGTTACAACTTTTTTGTTGCAACGTTCACAGTGGTAAGAATCAGCTCCTTCAAGCAATTCACCTTTTACATATTGTTCTAGAGAATCACAAAGGTTTGAATGATTACGAATATCAACAGAGATAACACAAAATGGTTCTTCTTTTGAATATCGATGAGGACACTCTTTACAGATTTTCTGATCAGAGAATAAACCACCAAGATTTTTGGACATAATTTGTTCCTCTCCAACTGCCTTTAGTCCATCGTCGACACTTTCTACCAAGCTCATAAAAAATTCAACTGCATCTTGTTGTTCACGTGGGTTTACGGCTTCTCCTTGCAGTCTATTGAGCATTAAACAACATAGTTAAGAAATTAGATTTTATCAAAAATACTGCACAAACTAATCATGATTTTTTTATTACCTAAAATGCTTCCAAAGGCCATTTGGTACATGATACTGCAGTTTAGATAGTGCCAGATGTCCAAAAATGTATTGAAGTTGTTTCAATATACAAACATTGTACGCTTTGCGTTCATCTGAATTGGAATCAATTGTTGTCGTACTAGATTGAGATTGAACAGTAATAACTGAATCTGTAGAATCACGAGACTCTACATCTCTTTCTTGGGATTCTTCATCTCCAGTTGTAACCGAAACGGAAAGTAACCCCCGTTTGATATTATCCACCATAAACAGTTGTTGAAGAACAGAATTCATGTAACAAGTCGCTCCAGCATTTTTAAGTCCCACAAATCCCCCCAATGGACGATTTCCAATGGGAGGAATATATTCCCAATCTGTAAGAGCTCCTTCGCCATCAATTGAATAACTAAAGAGTTCGGTGAGTAGTTCTACTGTCAATTTCATATTTGGATAGCATCCAGTACAAAGTGACATGACTAGATCTAGAATAGAATTTTGTGTAATTGGAGTTGAGCAAATCTGAATTGGAGATTCTGAGCTGATTTCTCCAGATTTTTTCATAGCTGAATATGCCTTTGACCATGGGAATACAAATTCTTCCAATATTTCCTAAAATAATATTATTGTTAAGTCGACTATTATTATTATTATGTACGATGTAAATTTAATTAAACGCGTACTCGAATTAAAGGCACACCATTCCCTTCTGGATCACAACCAAGATCGTGCTTCTTGTCAGGATCCAGAAAACCGGTAAGATCACGAGCCACAGATACGTGACCTTCCAACAGATCTTCATGAATAATACCTTCACCATGTAGTTTGATGTAGTCCTATGGTATAAGGATTTAATTATAATCATTCTTTCTCATACATACACCATTACACGAACATAAAATTTTATTATACCTTCGCTGATCGAAGCCAGTCAACCTGATTTGCCAATAAATGTTCATTCTTGGGTAGAGGAATGCTATAATTACTTGAATATCGCAGCAAATAGCAAAGTAAATGGAAAACATCGCGGGAGTGTTGTGGATTATCTCGCACACAATTTTGAACAATTTCGAACAAAAATAGAATAAAATATGTCACAATATTTGGTTTTCCAGTGGCTTTAGTTGCAATGGCATAAAATTGTTCATGAGCCACAAGGCGAATATTTCGTCCTTGTGTAGAAAATAAAACTTGTCGCAAAAATCCCTTCATGGAAGGTTCCATAGTAAGTTGTTCCAATGCTGAAGGATTGAGAATGAAACTTAAGGTGAGGGTCTCCAGAGCTTCTTCGCATACTGAAAAATATACAAACAATGTAGTTTTAAGTATTACAGTTTACAGTAGGATTTGGACCAGTTGTTGAACATGAACTCACCAGCTACATCATCCTCACTTGGTTCCCTATTTGCTTGATGTGTGTCAGTTGCAAAATAAGCCAATGATCCAGATGCCGTTGCATTTGCCAACTTAATCAACAATCGTATAGTATCCGCATCAGGTATCATTCCCGATATAACAGGATTAGCAAGCAAATTTCTTTCTGCCGTTTTACTAATATCCCTAGTTTGCTTAAGATATACAAACAGCATCTTTGAAACATGATCTGCCGTAGCTCGAAGCGTAGATTCGGTATTTGGATTAGGTACTGTTTTTGCAGCTTCTGATAAAATTCTTGCTCTGTCTTCTGAAGACGGACTTTCAGATTCAATACGAAGTACCAACAAAGAAGTAACTGTTAAAACTGCCTTAGTTAATTTTAAAACTGCAAGATATGCAGATCTTTTTGTTGCAACATCTGCCAATGGCATGAAGTTATTTTTTGTCAACATTTCTACGACCATTGAAGCTCCTCCGGAGATAAAAAATTTTGCAATAAGATCAAGAGTCTCTGGCGTTGTTGCAGTTGAAGCAGGTAAAAGCATTGTGTATAAAACTTCAAGTCTATAAAGAACGACTGCAGGTTCCGTATTGAATAAGAGATTGTACGGCTTCTTTTCTGGAGATATTGTTGAACTCATAAATGCTTCTTTTAATGCGGATTCAGTGAATTGACAACAAGGTAATGCGGATAGTAGAAGACGAGCTGCATCGCGAAGACGTTCTTCTCCAATGTTTGCACCAAGACCACATAGCTGGCATAAAAATTCCATTCGTTTAGCACTCATTGCTATCATTACGGATGGAAGGGATTCTTCAAGTTCTTTATTTGGTCCATCAATACCTCCAGCTGTGAAATGATTCGGGGAACCACCGGAACTTTCTTCACTAGAATCAGGTGAATTTGTTACGTTGTTTTGAACTACTTTAGCTTGCATCATCTGAAAGAATTGTCACATGTTTATTATTAGAGTATGAGTGAATCTTTAATTTGATAGTTTTCATCCAATGCTAAAACTAACCATTTTATCTCGTAAGCCAAATTGTAAAACCGTTCTTCTGTCATCAGAAAGCTCAATAATTTCTCCATTGTAATAAACATCCAACTTAAACCCGGTCGTGATTTGAGCGTAATCCCGTAGTTGTCGGATGATCTGAAATCATTATGGAATTATTTACTATTCAACTACATACAAAGAACAACAAACACTATAACCACCAAACCACCTGAGTAAGACTCGTGTACACAGTAAATAAAGGTGAATAATAATAAGTCCAACCTGTCGACGAAGTCCAAATGGTGTTTCCATCATATGTGTATGCACTTCCATATCATCAAAACCACGACCACCAGGAGCAGGAAATCTTATGAATATACTTATATTTTTCCCCCTTGACGCCCTATAAATCGAATAAAGGTAATATTAGGAAAGTACTATAAATAAAACATTGTATGACATTTTGAATATATAATTACCGATAGAGAGGAATATAAGCTCGTTCTTCTCCGTATTCTGAGTCACACTCTGCAATGTATTCATAAAGAACTCGAAGAACACGACACGCTCTTGTAACTTCTTGTCTAACTCGATTTGTTGAATCTTTATCTTTTTCCAATACTTTCATTGTATCATAAGACGCTTTCAACCGATCCATGCATGATGAAAGAAAATCTTCATGAACTTCAGCTTGATTTGGCATTAACTTTGGACCCAGAGCCGTGAATATTGTACGGAGAAATCCAATTGCCCGATTGGCCATATCTTCTCCGCCAGAAAGGATTACTCTCCATATATACTCTGTTCCCACTAGTTCAAGCTAGAAATTTAGTAAAATAATAAACAATTTAATTAATTGCATTCGAGATTGCATGCAAAAGATCACACAAGCTCTTTTTATACTTTATACTATTAAAACTTACATCATCCATTACGACATCGTCTCTTTTCTGAATCAATTTTTTCGTGTGAATGTTAACAGAACGGAAAAATCTCTCAAAGCATCTATTTATAATATAATTAAAATTATTATAAATTATAGTCATATATTATTCTTACATATACTATTTAATACAAGCGAAAACAAGATTGTTAAAATTTCCTTACTCAAAACCAATTTCGGTAAGTTGAGTCGCATCAAAGTTCAATATTTTTCCTTCAAAGAACGGTAAAGTAACTTTTGGATCAATATCAGGATCATCACCCATTAGTTTGGAAAACCATTCGAAGCACATTTCTCTATCAGATGGATATGCTGGATTTTCAGCTAAACAATGCCAAATTAGATTTGCTTGTTCTTCACACAACCAAAGTTGACCCTCCTAGTATGAAAAACAAATATAATAAATGGCACATTGGTACATAGTACCGACAAGAGGATAGGAAGCACAACAAAAAATTCATTGGCTTGTATACAAAAAATTACAGTACCTTCAACAAGAATTTAAGAAACATTAATCGCTCGCGTGTTTGTTCAAGATGCGAATATCGTCCATCCAGTTTCAGTACATGGGGATCTATAGCTCCTTTTTCTAGAACATAGAACATATAAATAACATGAGCATTAAAAAGCTATCCAACAAAAACAAATGAGTAGACACATGAAATAAGGAATGGCAAAAAGTTACCTTTTACATACGCCCTAACTTTCTCCATGTAAGAGTTCAAAGAATCACAAACTTTAACAATAAGTTGTCTGTCGTTTTGCATTTTATTCACGACATTGTGTCGATAAATTGCAGTGGGATTTTTGTTGGAAGTGTTTTCAGGGTAGAGATTAAAAATTTCCTTTATATGCTTCATTGCTGGAAGGACCCATATGACATCATCTGCAACGAGCTGATCTATGCTTTTGTTTAACCATTGAAGTTTGTGATTGTCCCTTTGCTATAAAAAAATTTAGAAGTAAGTTACAACTCATATTCTCATACTCAACTCATACTTTTTGAATTTATAATCCATAATACAATGTGATGATAATTAATATACCTGAGAACAACTGTAATCTAAGACTTTAACATGTGCAGCGAGGGCCTGATCCATAATTTCTGTTGGCACTTCGGTCGAGTGAGCCAGATTCCAAAATAGGGTTAAAACTTTAAAGGCCATTACTCCATCCTTATCATCCTCAGCCAAACGACGAATCAATTCTAACAATTTTTCCCGTTGACGTCTATTGGCATTTGTCCAACTTGCTTGGAAACATTCGAAAAGATGATCTAATTGATCTGGACTGAAATCCCAGGCTAGTTTCGCCAACAAGTCATGCACATTTTTAACTATTGCGTCATGCTTTCCCACCTAAAAATTAAGTTCAACAGAGTTATTAAATGTCTTCTCAGTTAGAGCACTTATAAATAAATGTCAATATTGTCAATGAAGTAAATTACCTGAGCAGCCCATATATCATCAAGATCCTTAAGAGTAAGACTTCTTTCTTTGATAATAAAGCGAAGAATTTTCTCCAACTTTTCGACATATTGTGGTTGATGAAGAGAGTCACGTAACACAATTTGAAGAACATTATTTTCGGCCAGCCATTCGGCGATTCGTTTTGAGGATAAATATTCTACTTCATCTAGTCTGTAATGATGCGAAGAATAGTGGGACGTGACATTCTGAATCACTTGATTTATTTCGTTCAGTGCGTTCATTTTCCCATTAAAGGAAGAAATCTGCGAAAAACAAACGCAAAAGATATAATAATTTTCCTAACTCAAAACAGACAACTTTCCCTAATCATGGTAAATAAATACCTTTAGCATTCGAAGAATCATTCGTAATCTAAAGATTTCCAGGTTTCGCATGCTTTCTTCCGCATCATTAATTCTTCCTTGAAGAGATTTAAGGCATCTGATTATACTAGAAATCATATCAGATCGCGCAGTTTCCTTTTTAAGTTCATCGTCTGTAAGTTGCTCCAAAAACTGTGGTATAGCAATCATTATAGAGGCAAAATATGTTTCCACAGTATGCCGGGTTAAAAAATCAGCACATAATCCAAATGGTTTGATATAAGCGAAAACGAGTGTAACTGTAAGTCCTTCGTTTGTACGAAATCTATTTGACAATTTATCGAAACCTCCTTCGGACCCAAAACGGTTTAATAAATCCACTAACCATCCTGTTATAAATATAAAAATTTAATTTCATGAAATCCAAAGGCTTATTTACAAGTGTAAATAAATTCGTACCTTTACTAAGTCGCATTTCTGCCGGTCTTGAAAACAACTCATCATCACTAATAGGAGTATCTGCAGAATACGTTTCTGGTTGTCGATTAGAGTTATAAGTATGAAACTTATTCGCAGGATTAAATAAAATTCCTAATAACTCTAACAGTGGCAAACAATCTTGATCTAATTTTAAAACGATTAAATTGACGAGTCGTTCGGAATTCTTGAGAATGCATTTGTGAATGTCAGGTTTCCAGCTATTAACTGCATCATCCGTTAAAATTTTATTGAAGGACGTTGATAAACCTTCGCGTATAAATTTTTGACAAGGTTCACACGACAAATCCATTCCATTTTGCGCTAAATTAATAGATGCATCAAGTAACACTTCTAATTGTCCACCAGGTAGAACTGGAACAACCCAACGTGGATTTGATATCATTTCATCCAATCTTGTCATTTCAGCAATTGGAAATGGGGCTGCCGTTATAACGGAATTTTGTTGCTCTTGTGGATTGTCATTGTTGGATGATGAATCGACAATAAATTCTTGTTGAACTGGACTATTACCGCCTGTATTGTTAATATCTACATCGTGATTTGGTGATGAACCCCCACTTTCTCTAGTATTCAATGTTGTACTCGTATCATCGGTATCTGCACTCATTGTTGTGGATGTTGAACTCGTATTGTTTTCAATTAGTAATTCTGCTGATGTTGTCGATTTATTGTTGTCACTTAATAGATTCTCTGGTGGAGTTTCATCTCCAGCTGTCGTTGTAGTTGATGTAGACATTGGGGATTCTAGTTCTTGAAGTTCACCTCCTGTCGTAGGTGGTGAAATTGACAACGACGAAGAATCCTCGTCCAAATAATTCACGTTATCTCCTCCTCCTCCTCCTGCTGGATTCTGGTTCTGTGAGTTACCTTTTGATACCGTTGGATATTGATCCTTAACAGATTTGGTCATACTTTCGCTTCATTTTGCAGAACTGTCAGAATCAAATTTCAATACTGATAGATGTTAATAAAATTAATTCAAATTAATTGTTTATATAAACAATACCTACTCAGGAAATCCAGTTATAATTGTGTTTATAGAAAACAATTCACGCAAGTAATCCTCTCCACTGCTGTTTGTTCAACTAAAAATTCTGAAAATTATATACACAAAAATTAAAAATTATGAATCATCATTAAAATATAGCCTTGAAGCCAAGATCCGGCGTTCAACGATTGAGCTATTAAAATATACATCTTAGTCTGTCTGTTGTTCAGCATCATTCTGCAATCCACTTGTCTTATTAAAATGAAAATGTCACATTAAATGTAGATGTAAAACTGTGTCAACTGTTATACGTTCAACCGTTCAAAATTATGAAAGGGGTATTGGCTAAAATTAAAAACATCCCGAATTAAAAATATTGTAATACACTACTATGCATGTATGTAAAATTTCAAGTCAATCTCAAATGAAAATTGTAGTAATTTAACCAGTAACCAATTTTTATCCCATACAGAATATGATTATTAGCAAACTGAAAATTATTATTAGAATTTACTTAAATATTATAAAACACCCCATTAATATTACAATTAAGCTGATAGAAAAAGACAAGATTCATCTGTTCTTTTGTTGTATTGTATTGTTGATTAAGATTAATAATGATTGCTGGTTTATTTATTAGATCAGACATAAAAATAATTTTAAAAAATTTAAGATTAGATAACTTACACTTACCAAATAGCAAATAAAAAATTTTTTAAACTGTCTTATTAATAAACTTTATATAATTTTCAGTGGATTTGTTGATGTCACCTTTAGTTATATTTTTTATTAATAATAGTAGGAGGAGTGAAAAATTGCAGAGTCAAAGTCATTTGAGTTTCATTTGTTCTGCTGCTGAAGAAGATGATAAATTTTGTAATTCCTTTCTGAACATGGTTCGTGGTTGTGGTGCTCGTCAGGTTGCAGGTCATATCACATCAGACAGCCACCGAGAAATATCCTTAAAAACATTCATCCGGGCATACTCCATGATATTATACCGGCACACCAAAACACATCCAACCACTCTCTAACCATCTCCACAACACCATCGGCACAACTATCTCACCTACACTAAAAACCCCTTTTCATTTATATTAATCCGAAAAAACCATACCTTAATTTAACGGTTTCAGAGGATTGTATTTTGAAATCGTCGTTTTATTAAATCAAAAATCAAATACTAATATTAAATTTTATCAACTAAATTTATAAATCCTAATATTTGCTCTTGCTCTTGACTAGGAATTTTTAGAAGTTAAAATTTCAAATTCCGCTCATAATGTTTTGTTCATTAATTAATAGTTTCAGCTAAGCTACTCGGTCTGTAGGCCTGTTAACGCGAAACATGTTGTTGAGTACTACTCAACGGACGGAATACACTCAACAACGAAACATGAGATATGTGTTCGTTTTTTTATATAATGGAAACTTGAGTGACATTTTTAATTTTATAATTTTTGCTTTATTTATAATTTTGTATTTTTATTGTGCAATTTAATAAGAAATTAAATAATAAAAAATAATTGATTTAATTGTTGTAATGAATATTTTATAAAACGAATTGGAGCTAAAGTAGTAGGCTGCCGGCCCTGAATCTATCGTGACGATACCTTGTAGTAGCGGTGCTTTTTAGTGTATAAGGATTTAGTTGCTCCTCCTTTGTTTATGATAGCGAGTGTTGTTGTGGATGGGTGGAGCTTTTGTATCTTTCCTTGTGGATAATTGTAGTTTAGAATTGAAATAGTAAAAGTGGTTGTTGTGTTAAAACAGTGTGCTTTAGTTGTTGGTAGCTGTTGGCGGAGGGCGATGAGATGCTGCTCTCTCTCAGGTTATAAAATGCAATGTTCTATTCTCTCTTTCTTCATTACAACATGGTCTTTGCCTCCAATAGCTTATTCACATACACAGCTCTAGACAATTTTTACTAATTTTAATTAATAAAACAGGATTAATTACAATTATCATTAAAGGAATCAACAGCTGAGACTTCAACAACAACGTCCCTAGGTTTTTTGGCCTTTTGGCCTACACTTTGAGGTACTTTTTACGTATTTCAGTTATTTGCGTCTTCCGTATTTAATCTATTGTATAAGTAGAGCAAAGGTAAAACGTTTAGGTAACGCTTAATATCTCTACTAAATGTTCATTTAATTAAAATTAATGATATAAAATGACTAATCTGCCATTTTAATAAACATTAACGACAATTAATTAATAATCGTTTATAATGCCTACATTAGTTGGGACGCATTTGTAATAATGTGAAGGCTGACATTTGACATTGATTCTCTTTGCTTGCACTTTTATTATATACCATTCTATTATAATTATATATTTGAAAATTAAAATAAAATGTAAGGAATTCAGCATCAAGTTGTAGTTTTGAATTTAATTTTTATATTTTTGTTGTCGCAAAAGATAAGTGAAAGTTTAGTTCATTTATTTTTGTCAAATATTACGAAATTGATACTACTAAACAACTGAGTTGAATTTTGAATAAAAACATGATGATAAAGCACCAATTTAATTGCTATTACTCGATTGTAATTAATTCTGTTGATTTTGACAGTGTCATTCCTGATCCATTAGTTGTGGTGACGGTGTTGGCAAGATGGCCCAAATGTCCAGTGATTCCAGAGCGCCCCTTCGAACTGTCAAACGGGTGCAGTTCGGAATTTTATCTCCGGATGAAATCGTAAGTTTCATAAATGATCCTTTCATGTAGAAGGAAATCAAGATGTCAACAGGGAACAATTAACAATGATGTTGTTATTGTCATTTGCCGTATTTTCTTTAGCGCCGCATGTCTGTGACAGAAGGAGGGATCAAATTCTCTGAAATTATGGAAGGTGGTCGTCCTAAACTTGGAGGCCTTATGGATCCCAGACAAGGAGTAATTGATCGTAACTCTCGTTGTCAAACTTGTGCTGGAGGACAAAGTGAATGTCCGGGACATTTTGGTCACATTGATTTGGCGAAACCAGTGTATCATTGCGGATTTCTAACAAAAACTATGAAAATCTTACGTTGCGTTTGCTTCTACTGTTCAAAAATGTTGGTTTCTGCTAATCATCCAAAGATGAGGGAGGTTGTGATGAAAACCAAAGGTCAACCTCGTCGACGACTTGCTTTTGTATATGAATTATGTAAAGGGAAAAGCATATGCGAAGGAGGTGACGAAATGGATGGATTAAATGCTGCCGACGAAGATCCAATGATCACTGTAAATATACATTGAACGCCTGATTGTTTTCATGTTTATTTTAATAATAATTTTAAATTCATTAAATAAATCAGGCTAAAAAAAGCGGTCATGGGGGATGTGGACGTTATCAACCAAGAATCAAGAAAAGCGGATTAGAACTAAACGCTGAATGGAAGCACGTAAATGAAGACGATCAAGAAAAGAAAATGAATGTCACGGCTGAAAGAGTGTTAGAAATATTCAAGCATATATCGGACGAAGAATGTTTTGTTATGGGAATGGACCCAAAATTTGCCAGACCCGATTGGATGATCATCAGTGTCTTGCCAGTGCCTCCATTACCCGTTCGCCCGGCTGTTGTAATGTATGGGTCTGCCAGAAATCAAGATGATCTTACTCATAAAATGTCAGACATCATTAAAGCCAATAATGAATTAGTTCGTAACGAACAATCTGGAGCAGCCCCACACATCATTGCAGAAAATGTCAAAATGTTACAATTTCATGTTGCGACTCTAACAGACAATGAAATGCCGGGACTTCCAAGAGCTATGCAAAAATCTGGCAGGCCTTTAAAAGCAATTAAAGCTCGTCTGAAGGGCAAAGAAGGACGGATTCGTGGAAATTTGATGGGAAAGCGTGTCGATTTCTCTGCAAGAACTGTCATCACTCCAGATCCAAACCTAAGAATTGATCAAGTTGGTGTTCCAAGAAGTATTGCGCAAAATCTGACGTTTCCGGAAATCGTAACACCCTTCAACATTGAAAAGTAAGAAGTTTCCGACAAATAATGCATTATTGTTTCTTTTGAAATATCTAAATCAAATATCCGTTAATTTAGAATGTCAGAGCTCGTAGCGAGAGGCAATAATCAATATCCTGGCGCAAAGTATATTATTCGTTCAAATGGAGATCGCATTGATTTGAGATTTCATCCAAAACCGTCAGATTTACATTTGCAGCTTGGCTATAAGGTACGTGTCGTAGTTGTAATGATTTTTAACTGTATGGCTAATAAACCGATGAATGATGAACTATAACTTAATGAGTAACTCGATGATATTCTAATTACTCCAATTTTTTTCTGAACAGTTTTGATCTTTTATAATACAATGCAGTGACTTCAGCTTAAATCATTAATCCAATCTAACTTATTATTCTAGGTGGAACGTCACATTAGGGATGGTGATCTTGTTATTTTCAATCGACAACCAACGTTGCATAAAATGTCCATGATGGGACATCGAGTCAAAGTTCTGCCATGGTCAACATTTCGAATGAACCTAAGGTAGGCCTCCTCTATTTATATATTTTGAACTAACATTTTTGTAATTCAAATTTTATTGATTGAGCTTTTATAATTCACAGTTGCACCACTCCATACAATGCTGATTTTGATGGAGATGAAATGAATCTTCATGTTCCTCAATCAATGGAAACACGGGCTGAAGTTGAAAACTTGCACATCACAACACGTCAAATTATTACACCTCAAGCTAATAAACCTGTCATGGGTATTGTGCAAGATACTTTGACTGGTGTTCGAAAGATGACAAAACGGGATGTATTTTTAACTAAAGTACGATATTTATTTTGTTTTATTTTTAGTTTTACATTCTGTAATATTAATTATGATGATCATTATTTATGATAGTTAGATTAGATCTCTGACGAGTATGATTTATCAACTTACTCCAATTTTTTACTGAATTTTAAAGATCTCTTGCATATAATCAAATGATACAAATCTTGACGAAATTTGAAAACATTATTTATTGATTTTCAGGAGCAAATGATGAATCTTCTCATGTTTTTACCAATTTGGGATGGAAAAATGCCCCAACCTGCAATTCAGAAACCCATTCCTCTTTGGACTGGAAAACAACTTTTCACGCTTATTATCCCTGGAAATGTAAATTTGATCAAGACTCATGCGACACATCCTGATGAAGAAGATGATGGGCCTTATAAATGGATTTCTCCAGGAGATACAAAAGTCATGGTAGAACATGGAGAACTCATTATGGGCATTCTATGTAAAAAGACGTTGGGTACTTCCGAGGGTTCTTTGTTGCATATTTGCTTTACGGAACTTGGACATGAAGTTGCAGGGCAGTTTTATGGCAATATTCAAACTGTTGTTAATAACTGGCTCATGTATGAAGGTATGTTAACTTGCCTAGATAACGCAATTAAAATTAATGATACAATTTTGTTTTTTCGTAATGTCATGATGAATTAATTTAAGACGAGTAATTCAATGAAATACTAAACTACTCCAATTTTTTTCTGATTCAATTAAACATTAACTTGCCTAGTGGCTTTAAAAATAATTTTGGCTAAAAATCAATTGATTTTAATTCCAGGTCACTCCATTGGTATTGGTGATACTATTGCGGATCCTCAAACATACTTGGAAATTCAAAAAACAATCAAGAAAGCCAAAGAAGACGTGATAGAAGTTATTCAAAAAGCTCATAACATGGAGTTAGAACCAACTCCTGGTAATACTCTTCGTCAAACTTTTGAAAATCAAGTGAATCGAATTCTGAACGATGCTCGTGACAAAACTGGAGGATCTGCTAAGAAATCTTTGACAGAATATAATAATCTTAAAGCTATGGTGGTAGCTGGATCGAAAGGTTCCAATATTAATATCTCACAGGTGTGTAATACATTGTGTGTTGTCTTCTTTTTTTTCTTTGAAATCAGAAAGTACCTACCTTAAATTAAATAACACATTTTGAATAGGTTATTGCTTGTGTGGGTCAACAAAACGTAGAAGGGAAACGAATCCCTTTCGGCTTCCGAAAACGAACACTTCCACATTTCATAAAAGACGATTACGGTCCTGAATCAAGAGGTTTCGTTGAAAACTCCTACCTTGCCGGTCTAACTCCCTCCGAATTTTATTTCCATGCCATGGGAGGACGTGAAGGTCTCATTGATACAGCTGTGAAAACAGCAGAAACTGGATACATTCAACGTCGTCTCATCAAAGCTATGGAGTCTGTCATGGTTCACTACGATGGGACTGTACGTAACTCCGTGGGTCAACTGATTCAATTAAGATACGGAGAAGACGGATTATCAGCTGAAAACGTAGAACATCAATCTCTTCCTACAATAAAACTTTCCAACAAAGCATTTGAAAGCAAATACAAGTTTGATCCAACAAATGAACGATACTTAAGAAAGCTATTCAATGAAGAAATAATGCGTGAAATTATTGGATCTGGTGACGTCATATCTGCTGTCGAAAAAGAATGGGAAAGACTTCAGGAAGACCGATCAAATATGCGACAAATTTTCCCAGCTGGGGAAAGTAATGTCGTACTTCCATGTAATCTCAAAAGAATGATTTGGAATGTTCAAAAGATTTTCCATATTGACAAACGAGCACCAGTTGATCTGAATCCCATCAAGGTCATTGAAGGGGTTGAAGCTCTACTTCATAAATGCGTTATCGTTGCTGGAAATGATCGTCTCTCTGTTCAAGCCAATGATAACGCAACATTACTCTTCCGCTGTATGGTCAGATCAACATTATGTACACGAAAAGTGGCCGAAGAATTTCGTCTATCCGCTGAAGCTTTTGAATGGCTAATTGGAGAAATTGAAACACGATTTCAACATGCTCAAGCACAACCTGGAGAAATGGTGGGTGCATTGGCTGCTCAATCTTTGGGAGAACCTGCTACACAGATGACATTGAACACTTTCCATTTCGCTGGTGTGTCTTCTAAAAACGTAACATTGGGTGTACCCAGATTGAAAGAAATCATTAACATCAGTAAAAAACCCAAAGCTCCGTCACTAACAGTATTCTTAACTGGATCTGCTGCTCGAGATGCAGAGAAAGCTAAAAACGTACTGTGTCGCCTTGAACATACAACGCTTAGAAAAGTTACAGCAAATACAGCCATCTACTATGATCCCGATCCTCAAAATACTGTGATATCAGAAGATCAAGAATTCGTTAACGTCTATTATGAAATGCCTGATTTTGATCCAACACGAATTTCTCCGTGGTTGCTTCGAATTGAACTTGACCGAAAAAGGATGACAGATAAAAAATTAACCATGGAACAAATCGCTGAGAAAATCAATGCTGGATTTGGGGATGATTTGAACTGTATTTTCAATGATGACAATGCTGAAAAATTAGTACTCCGTATAAGAATTATGAATTCCGAAGATGGATCTAAATTTGGTGGAAATCCTGAAGAAGAAGATAATGCAGATAAGATGGAGGACGATATGTTCCTTCGGTGTATTGAAGCCAATATGTTATCAGACATGACACTACAAGGTATCGAAGCTATTGCAAAAGTTTACATGCATTTACCGCAAACGGATGCAAAGAAGAGAATCGTCATTACGGATTCTGGGGAATTCAAAGCCATTGCTGAATGGCTACTTGAGACTGATGGTACTAGTTTAATGAGAGTTTTGAGTGAAAGAGACGTTGACCCTATTAGAACTTATTCTAACGATATTTGTGAGATATTTACGGTGAGATACTTATTACATGATTTGACTACCTGAATTTAGGATTTTTCTAATAAAGGATAAAATTAAAGTTTGTTTTATTTACTTGTTTCAGGTTTTGGGAATTGAAGCTGTACGGAAGTCAGTAGAAAAAGAAATGAATGCTGTGCTAAGTTTCTACGGTCTTTACGTAAACTATCGGCATTTGGCTTTATTATGTGACGTTATGACTGCTAAAGGTCATTTGATGGGTAAGTATACAATTTATACATATGATAATGGTTTCCCGACGTGTTATGGATCTTTCAAATAACTTAATATTTTAGCCATCACGCGTCACGGAATTAATAGACAAGATACTGGACCACTCATGAGATGCTCTTTTGAAGAAACTGTCGATGTGCTAATGGATGCTGCCAGTCATGCTGAAGTAGACCCTATGCGTGGTGTTTCAGAAAATATTATTTTGGGTACGTTTAAGTGGCTTGTTAGTTAATTTTTCTAATTCCAAAAATATAATATTAATTCATTGTGTTGTAGGTCAATTGCCAAAAATGGGGACTGGCTGTTTTGATTTACTCTTGGACGCTGATAAGTGTAAATTTGGTATTGAGCTACCTATGGGACCTGGACCAGATGGCGTTCTTGGATTAGGAGGCACTTTCTTTGGAGCTACACCAAACGTGAACAGTCCACAAGCTACTCCATGGATGTCTGGTTCAACTCCAATGTATGGTGGCGATGTTTGGTCACCAGGGACCGGAATGACACCTGGTCCTGGATTTTCACCTTCCGCTCAATCAGAAGGTGGATTTTCACCAGCAGGAAGATCCCCTGGACCCGGCAGTCCAGGAAGTCCAGAAAGCCTTTACTATATTCCTGGAAGTCCTGGAGGTTTATCACCAGTTTATTCACCTGCGGGATCGGGTTTTGGAATATCGTCTCCGGGTATGAGCCCCTCCAGTCCTACATATTCTCCAACGAGTCCAGGTGGAGGTAAAAGTCCCGGTTATAGTCCAACTTCGCCAAGTTATTCTCCTCATCAATCTCCGACGTATTCTCCAACAAGTCCTAGTTATTCTCCTACGAGTCCAAGCTATTCTCCAACGAGGTATAATTGATTATGGCATCTACCTTATTGTAATAAATCTATGCAGCTTAACTTACGGATTCAATTTGTTTTTACAGTCCAAGCTACTCGCCAACTAGCCCAAGTTATTCTCCAACGAGTCCAAGCTATTCGCCAACAAGGTAGATTGTACATGTTGCATTTATAACTTTCATTTTGTCTTACAATTTTTATTTATCTCATTTGTAGCCCCAGCTACTCACCAACAAGTCCCAGTTACTCTCCGACAAGTCCAAGTTATTCACCAACAAGGTAAGAGTTTTTACGATTGTATTAAGACTATTTTTTTACTAACCTTGTTTTAAGAGTTTTTAATAATATTATTATTATTGTTTCAGTCCGAGTTATTCTCCGACAAGGTAAGATTAAGATAATAATCTTTCAACAAACTTTTTAAATATTATTGCTGAGAGTTAACTTTAATTGAATGTATTCTTTTTACTGTTTTCTAGTCCGAGTTATTCACCAACAAGGTTTGTAAAATATAAGGGTTTTTTGATTTTTATATACCTATTATATTTATCTTTACTGATTTTTGTTAATTACACTTTTGTTTTCTATGCAGTCCAAGCTATTCACCAACAAGGTAATTTATAGCAACTTAATAAATTATAAATCAACACTATTGTGCCTAACATCTTTGTTTTTATAACTTTTCAGCCCTAGCTATTCGCCAACGAGGTAAATATTAATATCTTTTAGCATAAACGATTTTGATATGCGTTTAATTACTATTTAAAACTGCTCTTCAATTTTTAGTCCAAGCTACTCTCCTACAAGTCCTAGCTATTCGCCTTCGAGTCCAAGTTACTCGCCTACCAGTCCTAGCTATTCTCCAACAAGGTAAGAAACTTGCGAAAATAAACTTAGGTTAAATAGAGGAGAAAAATTATAATGATTAAAGTAATTGACATTTTGATTATATTATATAGTCCGAGTTACTCTCCAACAAGTCCAAGCTATTCTCCTACAAGCCCAAGTTATTCGCCGTCTTCCCCAAGCTACAGTCCATCATCTCCGAACTACAGGTAACATAATTTATTATTTATCTAAATGATGAGCGATTTGTTTTCATTATGAATTTTATAATGACCGATTGTTTTTGTTTGTTTTACAGTCCCTCAAGGTATGCCCAAAATACAATAATATTTTTTACGGTTTAAGGTTTTATTTATATTCTATGTTTGTTCTTTACTTCCTTCTTGCAGTCCGACTTACTCTCCAACAAGGTATGTTCAAGTGTATCTAAATAAATAATATAATTCGAATTAAATGAAGAAATTTAATATCTATTTTATTTCTAATAAATTTTAGTCCAACTTATTCTCCAAGTTCGCCAAATTATAGGTAATTGTTCAAATCATAACTGATTTAAATTAAAGTTAAATTAAAATCAAAAGACTAATAATGGTTTATAATTTTATTATTTCAGTCCTTCAAGGTACGTTGTTTAAGAAAATACTTTCAGGGGGAAATATTTCTTGGTAATATATATAACATTTCAATGTTTCGATTCTTCTTTAGTCCAAGCTACAGTCCAACATCGCCAACTTATTCTCCACGATATAGTCCTAGGTAATAAAATCACGGATTAAGAATTCAGGGAGCATTTTTTTAAACAATGTTATGTAATTTTCTTAGCTCTCCATCATACAGCCCGTCTAGCCCAAAGTACAGTCCTCAGTCTCCTGTACTGTCTTATTCGCCGACTAGCCCGAGTTACAGGTACGCGTGTATTTCAATATTACTTAAGTTTTCAATATTAAAAGTAATGTGCAAAAAATGAGATTTTATTTATCCCCTTCTGTTTTAGCCCGGCTAGTCCTTCATATTCGCCAAGTTCTCCAACTTACTCTCCTCCAGACGAGGATGAAAATAAGAAAACAAAAAAGAGCAAGAAGAAGAAGTAAAGAGTTGCAGATTACAAAAGAGAGAGTTTGGTTCCAATCAATTGGAATTGTTTTTTGGAGTAGGAAACTTTTTTCTCTTATTATTATATTTTATTCTCATATTTTCTATTAAGATTATAGATATTTTAGTAAGAATGAATTAAGTGAAGAAATATTTAGCCCAAGAGATCAACTCTACTGATAGTAGTAGTTAGTAGTACTTTCCTTTTGTTTTCCCATACTTTTGTTTAATATCAAATCTGACAATGCTTAACTTATTTACATAAAATGAAATACTTTATCTGAATTTTGTAATACGATACGATGAAAAAATGTTTAACTTATACAAAGAAATAATATTTTACTCCATAATGTAGTGTGGTTAATATTATTAAATACCAATTATATGGAGAGATAAATAATTTTTCGAAACTATTTGACTAAACTCAGTCTTTTATTTATCGTCATTCACGGAAAATGCAGAATTTTGTAAACGATTCCAATTTTAGTAATTTTCAATGTTGTATAGTTTATAAATTCTGCTAATTAACGAAGTCCAGGAGTATTTCATACATCGCATATTCTTGACTCTCTTCTTCTGCAAATTGGAGCATTTCCATGCAATTACGAGCGATGCTCTCAAGTCTTTCATCGGATGCGTCATCTCGTTCTCGTCTTTGCATCTCAACCAGAGTAGTCCACAATTCAAAGAGAATCACACCTAATTTAATAAACAAATAAATTAAGCAAAGGTCACCACCATACAGCTTATTTTGATACCTTTCTGCTTATAAACTCCACTTGGAAGTATCTTGTTCCAAATCCCCAAAACAGCTTCACAATGATTGTATTTCCTCCTTAGTTCCACAGTGTTTAATTTCTGAATCCCAAAATCCCTTCCGTAGTACAAACACAAATAATATTTAATTTGGATGAATGCGGAATTGTTTTGATGTAATTTTGTACAGTTCAACCAATTTTCTAGTGCTTCCGTGGATGTCAACTGCGGTCTTTCGTCTTCGATTTCCTTTAGAATCCCTTCCGCTTGTTCTGAGTTACCACCACACTGACCACATTTCCACTCAATGCTCCCTTGGATAACCCTGGAACTTAAAAATCCACCACAAGAACAAACAACGGAATCTAAATGACTCCCAAACTCTGAGAAATTCTGACACCTCTCACAGCAACAGCAAAAGAACCAATTATTGCTAATTTCCTTCCATCTTTCAAAATTCCCATTGAGCAGACTGACATAGGAAGTTGTGATGACATCCCCAGGTTTTATCAGAACAGCAGCACGAGTTATCATTCTCCCTCCAAACAAAATCTGTCGATCTGTATTCATAGTACAACTATGCGTCAAGAAAGAGGATAAAAAATACAGCCCCTCTATAGAGTATTTTGATGTGATTTCACTGTACGAATTCATCCTCATTGCTCCTAAACAGTGCTCTGCTAAAGATACAATGTCTTCGGTAGGAGTAACTTCCGGTTTGAAATGTTCCCATTTCAAAGTTGAGAATAAGACGTTGATTTCTGAGAAGGCTCCTGTGCTTCTAAGTTTTTCAACGCTGCTTTGTAATTGTTTAATTTTCTCCCAAGAAATTGGATTTTTTAGTCTCAGATAAAGAGCTCTTAGGGTTAGAACAAAGTTGTAGAATGTCTTGAGGCTTGTTTCTGGAAGTTGGAGTTGGAGGATGCGGCATTCCGAGTCTGTATGGATGGGGCTGTCGAGGCATTGGGGGCAGAGTTGAATTCCACAATGGGGGCAGGGGTGGGGGTTTCTTGGTTTTTGAGTGCATACCACGCAGATTATGTTAATAGTGTCGATGACTGGTCCTGATACGAGGGGGAGTTCGTCGATTATTACTTCTCCGATGGGGATTTCTTTAGTGGCGATAAGGTGACGACCAAATTTTTCATTCTCCGTTATTTTCCAAGACATGTTTGTTCCCGGTTTAATTGTTCGGGGTTTTAGCACCCCACTTTGGGATTAAAACAAATTTTCAAAATGTTGATTTCCAATACTATATTTCCAGCTAATCAGACTTTTAGTGGTTGACGCATTTGACATTTGACCTAAATTCATGCGTAAAATGTTCCATAAAAATAATGCATGTAAACCTAAAATAAGGGACTAATCATTTTATTACGCCATAAAGCCAAACTTCACCATTCTCGAATACGCTACAGAAAGATTCTTTTTAATGGAACGTACGTGACACCCTTGATAAAATCCCTTTATATAATTTACATTTAATATTTTATGAACAGAGAAATCTATCAAGTGTTTCTGGTTTTCAGAAGAGTTCAAGATAAGTTTTATACGCACAAGTCAATGACAGGGGAGTCTCATGATGATTAAAAAAGTAGAAGTAGCAGGAATACAACTTTTTTGCGTCAATAATAATTAGCAGTGACTTTGTTCGGTTTTAATTTTTCACATCAAAGTTGTACCGGTAGCAAAAGTCAAAGATCATTATCACTTTTGCAATTTTAGAGTCGTTTTACAATAAGTTGTGGTATAGCGAGTGCTATATAATAATATGCAATTGTATATACCACCTTCATTAGCTTCAGATTAGTAATGAACAATGAAAACATTGAAATCCGTAGCATGTTGATTTATTGCTCATAATAAAATATAGGGTAAGACAGGATGATTACCGCTTCACATTACTGTAAAATTGTAAGATGTATTATAATTGTTGCAAATTTCAGCCAAATCCATCCAAATCGAAATCCAAGTTGTATGTAAATTTCGTGCAAGCAATAAGCATATTATAGTATTTATTAAAATCCCCTAAACAATGAAGCGATCTAAAAGATTGAGTAATTGTGGCACATTTTTAATTAAAATTTTAATCTTGTGTAATTTTCAGTTGACAACTTGTCTTTCTCCGTTATGGGATTCTGTGACCACAAATATAGTGCAAGGTGAGTACATAAGACGCTCGTTTCATTTTCATTCAATTTTATTTAATTTTTCATGGAAAGTGTCATTCTCATTGTTTTAATGTTTTAAATCTTATTAATTAATTGTTAATTTTTTTGCAGAATACGATGTAGAAGAAGGAAAACACACGTGGGTTGTCAAAATGAATATGGGCGAATATAAAACAACGGATTTGGTCGTTGGAGAAGACATCCGTCCTGAAAGTCGACTTATTTTGACTTGCATTGCTCATCATGGACCAGCCGAATGGTAAAATCATACAAATATAAAATTATATTAAAAACAATTAAAATTGTGTTAAATGCAACAATGAAATTATTTCAATTATTTATTTTATTTTAGGGTCTACAGTGGAGACGGGGTAAATTAGTAACTACCATTATCTATATAAATTATCACCATCATGCAATTATCCCAAAATGTAGTAAAAGAAATATGATGAATGATTTAATCTTTTTTAAATAGTCCCCAGATTTTAAAACCAACTCAACAATGGAGAATTTGAGTTCAAATGGTGAGATTCTTCCAATGGATGATATGAATGGTGCCAAAAGGTACATTGCAACTCTGACACTTGGAAGGAAACGATTATCGACAAGAGACACGGGACGATATAATTGTTTAACTGCTTCACCTGCAACAGGACTTCAATATAAAACACTTTCTGCATTTTATCATCTTTATGTACCAGGTAATTTTTAGAATCTAATAAGTTGATTAATTATTTTATTAAGTTATTATACTTTATTTTATATTTGTAGATGGGAAAAAATTATTCATTAGAAAATCAGGAGAAACAGTTCATTATGATTTAAATAAATCTGCTGCAAGAATACCTTGTGGAGTCACTAACCCAAAGACATCAGTTACTTTACAGAAATTAATTAAGGTTGAATTAAATACAAAATTATAACTTTCAAATGGATTAATTAGTTACTTGACCAACAGGGAAATTTGGAATTTCTTCCAAATGGAGACAATATGCTTTATCATCCAATTTCTGGATTTTATCCTAAGAAAGATATTCGTGGAGTTTATATATGTACTGCTGCATTTAATAATACCTTTGATTTTGCACATTTCACGTTGATTCCAACTTCAAGTTTGGGTAAGCCACTTAAATGTCGCAGGTCAAAATGAGAAAGTCTTTATATTAACCTCCTCAATTTATAGACGTGTCGTATCACAACAACATAAAATACAGCAACAAAAAGACATCGAAGAAACCTTCAAAATTTACCAAACCAGAAGATTTGGAATGGCTCATGTATGCAACGCCAGCAAAATACCAAGGAACAAAACGCCCAGAAATTATTTCTTCATCCACAACAAGAAGGAATAGGCCAAGTGGTGCAGAATCCAATAATACAAGAACATCTTACATTCCTTTTCACATCCGATATACAACAACTTATGGGCCATTCCAAACATTTTACGATGTCGCAGCTCCTACGACAAGTAGTCCTAATGAAAAATATCGGCCAACGAGTACAACTGCCAAACCACGACCTTTTAATCCATTTGAATATCCACCTGAACTCTTAGAAAAGATAACACCGACACGACGTCCAACCTCAGGGATAAAAGTTACAACCCCAGTACCTGGACAAGGGCAAAAGTTTAGACCCAATGGAATTGGAATACCGTTCCCACCTGCTTTGATTTCATATCGCCCAATATTTAATTACTTTAAGGACACTTCAAGACCTTTAAAGACAACTTCTGTGGGGACAAATGGAACAAATAGACCTTCATCCACAGTATTCTCATCGAATAGACCTTACAATAGTTTCAATCAGTCAGTAAGACCAGCAATTTTCATCACAGATCCAGATCCTGATCTTCAGGAAGATAATGAGGAGTTAGATGATGATTTCAATAAACCATCTGCAACACGTCATACAACATTAAAACCAATGAGAACAACACCAAGAAAATATCGTCCAAATTTTATAACAACTACTGAAATACCCTTTCCAATCCCAGAGACTGTTATATGTCATGGTCATAATTGTGGGAAGAATGCTATCTGTTTTACAAATTATGTTCGTTACGATCATGAAAAAGATTTACGACCAGAACCAGCATGTAAATGTGAACAGAATTATATTGGTAATCCATATTTGGAATGTCAAATGCCTGATCCTTACATGGATCCTAATGTTTTGTTCTTTAATTCATCATTTCGTGTACCAAGTTTAAGTGAACCTATTTACAGTGATTCAAATTCAAGGGAAAACGATGACGGAAATAATTCTGTTGATAGGTTAAGGGCTGATAGTGATAGGGTTACATCTGTCAGCATTATTGATATGTAGAGGGAAATATTTCATTTACACAAACTATTTTTTATGTGATTACATTTTATAATATAATAGTAACAATAGCTGATACAATTTATAACAATTAAAAGCAATATCAAATCGCTACATTGATGTCATTCTCATTAAAAAACTATTTGTTTGAATTCAAGACATAATTTTATTAAATGATTTTAAACAGTAGTACTAAAAACAAACTCATTTTCACTATCATTTAAATTCTCGGGAATCGGAGAAATGTTTCCAACTTTCATTTTATTTTTCGAAAGTAAATGTTGATTTTCATCTGGGATTTCGGAAGATGGGTTATAGCAAAAGGCTCGTTTAATCTTTGGACTCTGTGTCACTCCCACGGTACATTTCTTACGGTGAGGTTTACTTGGTCCTGGTTGAGCTCCAGGTTCAGTAAATGATTGTAAGAGTATCATATCGTCAGAGCATATCTTCTGTGATGATGAGTTTGTATCAAATTCTGGAGGTGGTAAGAAAATATCAGAATCAGAAGTCCCAACAATCGTATCAGAAGATGTTTTCATAATTGAGGCAATTTCTTCAGACTCTGTTACACCAATATTTGTGTTATCCATATCCTTTGAGACCAAGTCCTCTGTCGTCAGTGTATTTCCTGGGGGTTGGTAGCAAACCTCTGAAACACCGATGATTGTATCTGTTGATTTATCCATAGTCGTAGTAGTAATCGTTTCTTCTTCGTCTAATTCCACTTCCGAAGTACCCTCCGGTTCTGCAGATAGATCTGGTTCAGATTCCATGAAATCCTTAACCTCTAATTTATCAGATTCAATTTCCTGGGATGATTTTAACAATTGTGATTGAGACAATAAATCTTCCTTCACTTCAGATGTTGCATTTCCTTTTGTGTAATTAATGATTATCTTTGGAATATGATTTTCATCAATCTTTTTCTGGATTTCTTCCTCATCTGCTTCAGGAATAAGTTTGACCACAACTTGGGCTTCAATTGGGGGACAATATCGATGGCTATCTGAAGGTCCACATTTTTCAGAAGAAAGTTGTGATCTATGAGCAGGAGAATGATCATAGTTTTGATCCCTTGTAGAAATATCTGAAAAGTGAGATGGGGATGGAGGCTCCACAACCAGTCCAACAGAGCCAATAGTTACAGGAACTATTAATTTGATGACCTTGTAAGGAAATTTAGATGCTTCGGCTGAAAACTATTCGTAATAGAAGGAAAACTTTGCATAATTTAAAATTATTTTTAGTTTGGTTAGTTATCTTCTTACTCGAAGGAAGTACTTTATTTGTATATCATCGTGAGCTTCAGATGTAACAATCGTGTCGATTGGGATTGTCAGTATTTGTTCCCATCTTCTATAATCATCTTCAGTTTCTTCTGGATGAAGATCTGGTAGCATTAATTTCACAAGGGTTCGTCGTTCAATCATTGTCTTCTCTTTTGTCACGACTGTAATTTCCTAAAAATGACATATTCAGCACAAAAAGAAATCTCCATAAAGTCCAAACACAACTTTACCTGAACGAGACACAAAGTCACGAAAGTAAGACTCATTGTATCTGTCAAAACAGCAAGAACAATTGGAACCCTTTCTCCTGAAAGGAATCCTCTCTTTTTCAATTTAATTCCAATCGAAACATAATTCAAATTACAAAAACATGGGGGTAAAAATGCAAGAAGACTTTTTGATTTCACTTCAGAGACACTTTTTGATAATTTGTCTCGTACAATATTTGAATTTAGATCAAATGCTCCACGGATAGGAATTACGAGAACTTCTCGACGAGGTTTTGGATCTTTATTGAGAAGGGCTTCCATTTTATACCAGATTGTTGTTGTTGGAGTTGCGAGACTTGATGGCAGATCATTTGGAAGTGTGTATTCAAAAGGAAATATATGCGTTCCTTCTGGAAGATTTTCTTCTGATGCTATATCCCTCAATTAAAGTTATTTATTTACAAGACAAATGCTAAATAATACGTAATAAATTATGTACCATATTTAAACATTGTTTCAAAGAACTGTTTTCTAGCCCTGTGTTGTTTAGCCACAGTGTGTTCAAAACAACTGCTATCTTCTGTCCATTTTATTATTGCATGACCTTCGAACCTTAAGTAAATCCCTGTACAAAAAAACAATCTAGTTTAATAAACGCCAGATTATGATATATGGAAATATTCTTATGTAATATACCATTATGACGATATCCTTCAGTAACAACAATTACAAATTTTCCTGTAATTTGTTCCCCCGAAACATACGGCTCAGCTTGTTTGTCCAGAAAAATTTGGAAAAGTTGAATTGGCATTTTTTTTCTAAAATCCTTATGTTGGTTATTATGAATTATGACAATAGAGTTTCAATTTGTTCTTCTTTGTGGCATGAATGACATGAAGAAATTAATACTCTCCGTATTCTCTGCTCTTGAATCATTTTCATGTGATCCTAAAAACCTAAATTGAGAATATTTTAACGATTGGGTGTGGTCTCGAACGAAATAGAAAAGAGCTTAAATAATATCAACACATAAATGACGAGGAGAGAACATGACATTTTTGCGTGACTACCAGATCCGATCACCGAAAAAAGAGTAATGAGCAATTAACCCAACAGTTTTTTTATAATACCCGTCGTATGTTACACACCACTTATATTGTTACAGTCCATGTAAAGTAAAAGTAAACATAAAAAACACGCAATCATATCACATACTTTTGTATTTGTATGTCAAATGATGGAGATGGAATTATAATCCCTGTTTTCCAGTGCTAATTAGACTAATTGAATTTTATGCGAATGATGAATGTTCACTTTCTGTGAAACTCAAAGATGCGAACTATACTAATCTTTAATCTAATCATGCAAACAGCGACATTAAAGTACATATTTATGGAAAAAGTCAAATTTGCAGGTTTTCCATAATATAATACGAAATAGGATTTTAGTTTTATTATGCAAAATCATAATAAGCAGGTAATTGTATATTGTATACAGGATCATTTTTTCCTGTTTCTTGCACAGGATAAACAATTAAATGTCATAAAAAAGAAAAAAGCAAAGCAACAATAAATACCAAAATATAAATCATTAAAATAGACATGATTTTGTAAAGAATTCAAAACATTAAACAATACAATTAATGAGAGAATAAAGGAAACATTAAGGATTTTAAATTTAAAACAAACTTAATGAGAAATGCTTTTGCTGGTACTATTTGTAATTGTTGTTACTGCAGATGACTGGGAAATTTGGGAGAAACTCTTCCACATTTCCGGAGTAACGTTAAAAAGTTGAGCAAGATTAGGCACATAAAGAACAGTCGATGAATTGGCTGCAGGATAATATTGACCAGGGGTCAGTGTTCCTTGAGGGGAAGGTGTCGAACTGGTAGTAAGA
The DNA here is from genome assembly GCA_034695165.1 of Desoria trispinata. Classification (NCBI taxonomy): domain Eukaryota; kingdom Metazoa; phylum Arthropoda; class Collembola; order Entomobryomorpha; family Isotomidae; genus Desoria; species Desoria trispinata. Next base: position 49,120 of record JAQFZB010000044.1, read on the forward strand.
CCAACTAACTTCGGTTGACTGGCAATAGGTTGGAAACCACCACGCTTTCGTTGTAAATTCTTTAGAGTTTGTTTGGAACCTGTCGAAATATTCACAAAATATATTTTTAGAAATAAGGGAACAATGGTGGATATTTATACTGTTGTCCCATGCTTGCTTACCGTTTGTAGAAATGATCACAGTTGGGATGCTGGATTCAGAGTTCAATTTTGAAGCTATCCTTTGATTCTTGTTCTTTATTTTTGAAATTTCCGACCTGACTGCTGGTCTTTTTGTTTTCAACTGACGTTGAACTTTCTTAGGTTTGATTTGATGAGTACTTTGACTTTGAGCTTTTCCACTAGTTTCCGTTACGGTAAATGAATCAGCAATGATATTGTATTTAACAAGTTGTTTTTTAGGACTTCCTGCATAAACAGGTTCTTCTTTCTCTACAACGAATTCAACTTGTTGTCCAAAAGCATACGTCACTTTATCTTTGCTTTGACTTATGAAAGTGGGCTTCAGTTCCAAGTTTTCTGGAGTTTCTGGTAAATTATCCTCATCATCTTTTGAGATGTCGATGGTTATGGGTTCTGGTGTAAGTGGTGGCTCTATAAAATTAAAAAAACAAGCATTAGGATGTAGATCTATCATGAATTGTGAGTTTAATTTATGATGATCAATTGATCAAGTATAATACCTGGACTTGGGTTACCGATAGTAGAATTTGTGTTAGTTTGAGACTCTGGAACAATTTCGCCATTCTTAGCAGAAGTAGGAGAATTATTCCCGTCAGCAGAGCTGGAAATGTCAGTGGTATTGTTCTTCAAAATATCTGAGAACAATTTGTCGACATTGTCTTTGCACGCTTCGGGATCATTGGGAAGAGTCCATTGGTAAATGTCCAAATCAGACGATGGGGGACTTTCCATGCTAGATACTGTAATAAGAGTAGTTTTAAAATCGTATATCAAAATTAAAATTGATAAAACTTTCCTACCTCCAGAACTAGTATCAATATCATCGATCTCTGGGGCGGTTGCATCATCCAAAGTGTCGTTCCAGGTTGATGATCCTAATGATCCCAGTTGTGGTAAGTCGAAATAATTAGTTTCATTGAATTGATTCAGCGCAGTGCCATTCAGATCAAAGCCAAGACATTGAGAACAAAGCCCTCCACAATAGTTGTAGCTCTGTCGAAAACACCAACTGCATGCCATGTGACCACAATGAGGAAATATTTCCGGATTATTGCTTTCAGTGAACATTCCTCCGCATTCATCACATGTTACTGCGTCTGAAAACATCAGAAAAATATCAATTGAACATATATAATATGGGGATGAGAACATTTAATTCCTAATCATGATAATTTTGATTTCAACTTACTAGCCATTGCCAAGGCTTGATGAATAATATCGCCTTCCATTAATTGATGTAGTGGTGAAATTTCCTTTTTTTCAGTGTCTGATATTTCGTTAGACATGAGATCATGTACGCCTCGTGGTTCCTCCCACTGCTTTATAAAATCCATTGTATTAAAATTGTTCCACATTCCTAAATTGTTTTGGATGGGGTTTTGATGTTTGGCTGATTGGGCCTGAATTTTACTCCATTTATTTTCACAAGTTGAATCCAAATGTAATAGTTCGTAAGAGTTGCTGGTCCTATGATAAGGGGTATCGTTGTATTGATTGGAATATTCTTGTTCTATTGGATTTACAGTATTATCCAAATAATTCATTCTTCAGAAATTTTAAAAAAAAACTAACTGATTTTTCAAGGATAATGGAACAGAAATTTCAGCGACTGTACGGGATCGCGTTTGAAGACTTTCTGGACGATTATTGGTCAATGCTGGGGATTTTAAACAAAGATTGTTTGGAACTTAAACAAAGAGAGAAGCGATTGTCAAGAGAAAGAAAGTTGAGCGTTAGTGCTTTTCTGCCATTGCTATCTCTGAGAAGATAACGTCAGTCCTAAAAGTAGATAAGAAGAGTTTCGAAATGTATTTATGTTATTATTTCATTTTATTATAAAAATTAAAACCGAATTAGCAGGTCATCGACCCACTTGACGATAAGGTGAAATTTTCTCCATGGATGCAATAGCTATAGAATGAGAGTATTCAAAATTAAAATTAGATGAACAATGATAATACATCACGATTGATATCTTTTATTATAATATGATATGTTATAAATAGTTCTTTATGATCCAAATCAATTGTTAGTTGGGATTATTCATGGGCATATACTGAACAAGGTCTATTTAGCATTTGTCCATAAGATCGAATCCATTTATTGGCAACTACACAGAGAAAGCATAATATGTATATGATAGCGTAAACATTATCGAAGACATTGAAACATAATTAGGGCTTTAGATGGGGGAGGGGACTAAATGAATTAGTTTGCACTTCATACTGGGGCTTAAATTACAACGATTGCCGATTTTAGGTTCCAATTTCATCAACAGTTAATTTATTTTACCCCATTTATTTCCAAAAGCTACAGGGCATCCTCCATGTAATGTGAGAGGATCAACATCTCCATTACGTTTCAAATTGTACCAAAATACAGCAGAACCTTTCACAGGTCTTGCAGCAATACCCATCCTAGGAAATGCTGTTGATCCACCATACAAAACGTCAGAGAGCTTTTTAAAAATGCAAATTAGTCTTATCTAATTTCTCGGGAGTTTTTCGTATGTTTGCTACTCACATAAAACATTATCGTTGCGGTTCTATCTCCTCGAAACTTATCTTCTGGTGATAGCTGGGGACCTTCCTGGTAAATTTTGAAAATTTTATCTCGTACATAATCAGAAAGACAATTTCATTTGTACATACCACTTGATGAAAATAAGCATCCAAATGTGGACTATAATGACCTCCAACAGGTCCATAACTTGAGATTTGAAGTTCTTCTGAAGAACCAAATGTCGTTATGTCAAGAGCTGTTGCATCCTCAATAATCTTTAAAATAGTTTTAATGATCTCATCATTTTCTTCTGTAATCCATGTAACGGCTGAAGTCCTAACTTCTGATTTCACTGATTTTTTACCTCCCTTTGAATCGTCGTCAACAGATCCCAGGACATGAGAACGATGCAAATGAGGGGTTGCTTTTGATATAATCCGAGATGTAACAGAGGGGCTTAAAATATCATAGAATTGTAACACGGATGGGGATTCATGGAGTATTTCTACTTTCATAGGGTTTATAATGCTGTATGGTGTGTCCCGTTTGTAGTAACAATGAAGAGATTTTTTCTCCGAGGGTGTCTTGTTTTGTAATTAAATGAATTCGCATAAAAGAAATGTTTTTAATTAGCAGATGTATAATTAATTTACCTGCAGAACTGTCCCCTTACAAAGTGCCATGAAATTTACTAAATCATCAATAGATTCTTTTGTATAATTTATACGAAAAGCAGGATCATTTTCATTGTGTATCAGTGGCATTTCACTCCAAGACGTTACATTAGGGTCCAATGGAATTTGGAAGTATTTGGCATTTATTTCGTTCTCTGTTGTAGTTTTTAATCCCTCGTTATGCTATGAAGAATTACAGTTACTAGTGTAAGAGCGAGTAATTGGAATTTTAGGGATTAGTAGATAAACCAAATGAATTTAAAAATCTTACTTTCTCTATTGCATTTACTAAACTACTCTGGATAATCTCTAAAGATAAGGATGGATCATTATCTTTTAGAGCTTTTCGATATGCTTGGAACATCCATTGAATTCCATTAACAAAGAAACTACAATTTAAAGCTCTTGTTCCAATATAATGAAGATCGTATGAAGTCAAGATATCAATTGAGGAATCATTTAGAAAGTCTCCTCCGTATTTCCCCCTTATGAACTACATATCATCAATACCATAATGTCAATAAGTATATACTTTATACTGTAAATAATATTATATGTCAATTACATCTTGTATAGGAATATCATACGTCTCATGTATTCGATGAAGCCCATCCGCTGCCCCCGAAATATCCTCCTGATTTGGTACTCGTAAAATTTCAGTGTATTTGTCCAAGAAATGCACTAGATCTATAGTTTTATTTCAAAATAAATACATTCAACTTTCGATTAAAATAATAATTGATTGATTTTCTAACCAGTTTCTATTTCTGTTTCAAAATCAACTAAAAGATCCGTCAATTCTTTAGCAAATCTACTAAATATTTTGAATGAAAGAATCGGATTTTCAGAAATGATAAGCCCCATTAAATCCATATCGGTGTCAGTATCATTCTCAAATACTGATACGGTTTGGTTCTTTACTTTCTGTATTTTCTGTAGCAAGCTTATCGATGCATATTTACTTTCTGAGATTATCTGAAGACCTCTTTGGTATTCCTCAAGGTACCTTAAAAACATTCATTTAGTTTCTTCAAAGAATATGGCTAAATACTAAATACTACTATAATAATATTATTACCTATGTAATTTACCTTTGAATAAGTTCTTGTCTATTATTCAGACTCTTTTGATACTCCAGAATTCGTTTAACAAACAAATGTTCAACGTATGGAAGTCTTCTTATTCCAATCACAGAGGTGTAAAAGTCTTCATCTGGATTCCCATTTACACCACAATTGGGTATGAAAATGACATGAATTGTAAATAATACAAAGATATTACTAATGGTTAATAAATTCATGGCCTGCTTAAAAATTAGGAATCATAAAGCCTGCTTTAAAATAATTATTATTATAGAAGTAACTATAATTATAATTTATAATTACTGGACTTGGATCAGGAAGTACGGGGATGTATTTCATGGATATTTTTCTATTGAACTAAACTAATCCAGTTTTTTATAAGTTCAATTTATACATGCACTTGTGTCAATACAAATGCGAAAAGTATTATCAGTATTATCACATATCATATTTATAAATTTTACAAGTCAAATAGTCCTAAATGTCGGTTCGAAGTTATTTTAGAAATTTTCCAAGATTAAAAATCGTGCAATTTGTTGCAAATATTTTCTTTCTTTAGGATTTTTCTACTCAACAATGCTTATCGTATAAGTTTAAATTCACATTTTACACAATCACAATAATAATTTGATAGAATTTGTAATACGTATGAGCAATAATACGATCATGTCATTCTCATAAAATTCATACATAATTTTATCCAAACGTAGAGGGAGGCCGAGGATTAGAACTTTTAAACTTGGGTACATTTTTATAAAAGAACAGGAGGGGACTGACAATATGATAGTTGCTATTGGCTTGCGATATGTCTGTCGTAAGAATGACGATAGAAATTGACCAAGGCAACCTCACTGCTACCCCCTGATACTGATAGACCACAACGCTTCACCAACCCTGGCCTTGGCCCAGGGCAGGTGAAGTTATAGGGTAGCGAAGAATGGCGAAAAATCGACAGAATTTCACTTTTTTCAAAACCCCCAAA
>JAQFZB010000045.1:0-54425 GCA_034695165.1 Desoria trispinata
TCCGAGAGGACAGAAACTTGGAGATGAAGTGTCTCCTTGTCTGATTCAAGTCGGAGGAGTCTGTCCTCATAATCAAGCCCCAGAAGTGAACCCTGCAATAATAATTTAAAAAATAATTGAATTTTAACTACCATTTGTAATTGTAACGCTAATTAACTTTCTTTTTAATGGCGGATTAACTCTAAGGAATTTCTAATTATACGCAAATCAAGCCAAGCAAAACAAAAGCATAAAATATAAATCAGGGTTTTAAATTACCCGATTTATTAATGAACCATTTTAATGGAATCTTAATTATTCTTACCCCTATTAAATTAGAGCGTGAACATTTGAGAAGTTCGTCATTATTAACCCCATTATTGGGTTGATGGCAACAATGACAAATACCATGATGATGATGAGATGAATTTGAATTATTTCTTGTTCTTGGAAACGTTTTTACGGCGCAAGTAGGACAAAATGGGGATGATAATCCCATATTAATATTACATTCCCCACCCATAAGTCCCCCACCACTGACGCCAATACCACCACAATCATGAAACAATGGACTTGTTGGTCTACTGAAAAACATATGGGCATTATATGCCGCTGCTGCTGCTGCAACTGCGGCTGCCGTATCACCAGGATAATTAGGATGATATGATGAATGTCTATTGTTTGGACCTATTATTGGACTTGTTGTCCCTGGACCACGACAATGGGATTCTTTTCTACAACTATTATTATTCCCTCCAGAACCAGCACCAGCACTACTTCCAGCACCTGATGGTTCCATGAAATCCCTCTCCACCGAAGTTCTTGCCCAGATGTGTTTATTTCTACAGTGTTTTGATGGTTTGGAATTACCACGGGATTTTCGTGACCCTCCCCCACCACCACCATTAGCACTGGAGGAAGCACCCCCTAATAAAGCAGAGAAATCAATAGGTCCTTGATTATGGCAGAGGAAGGAATTTATGTCGAAAGCGACAGGGGAACATGCATTGTTCCTTTCATCAGGAAGGGAAGATGCGTAACGCTTTGAACCTCCAAGAATACTACCACCCCCTTTTTTTCTACATCCTCTACTATTAATAGTACTATGGGGTAGATTGGCCCCCAAGGCATGGAGGTCATCTAGGGTCAATGTCTGTGACTGCAGAGGTTTGTTCCTTGAGGGAGATTTCAATCTGGACTTTGTAAGCGATAATGACGCCCTTGCTGGTTTCATTGGTATTGATTTGTTAGAATTGGAAATGTCTTCCTTCTCCTTGTTCCCAGGGGATGAGACTGATGATGAATGAGGGGGTATTGGGGGCAGACCAGAATCCACAGCCCCACTACCATTGACACCATTCATCTGCCCATGTCCAGGTTGGATGGGAATGGTGGACTTTCCAAAAACACCCCTCATTGGATTCTTAACGCCCAGTCCTGAGAATAATGTTGATGCAGAAGGCATTTTATTCTTCATTGATTTAGTTTCGACAAAGTTGTTGATATTGCTCCAACTATTATTTCTATTGTCGTCAGTAGTAGTAGTAGAAACAGATGCTGGTGTTGGAGCGGATTGTGTTTCCGGGTCAGTAGAAGATTTATTTGTCTTTTGGAGATGAGAAGATGCCGCCGAGGAAGTGTTGGTTGCCGTTGAAGATAACGTAGGCTTTGGAGGAGTTTTCAGCATCTCCCCATTTCTACCCGTGGGGCTTGTTGCTCCCATTGACAATGTCATGTCATTAGACATTTCCGGAACTTTAGAAGAAAGTATATTTGTAGATTATTTTTATGAATTGGCTTCTCTTCTTCTATTTGGTCAATTTGTGATCACTTCATGTTTCCCAAATGCAATAAAAGTTATCCCAGAGATTTCTATTTTCTTCTTCTACCCGGGTATTATTTTATTCCGAAACAATTTCTTTTATTTGTGTGTGTTGAAGTGGACATGAGCACCGGATGCTTTTGAGTGACAAGATTCAAACCTGAAATATTTTTCTTTATAAATGTAACATTTGTAACTTGGAAGGTATGTTGTTACATGTAGAGGGATTTCCGGGTATTATATGTTTCTAAATTACGGACACCGGATGCTTTAGACTAAAACTAAGGATTTAACCGGTAACAACCGGTCTGATTTTTCCTTGTAATCGTAATCTGCCATAAGAGAACAGAGATTTTCACTTTCACCCGGGTATTACTATATAATCTCAAATGAAATTAAGTATTTCCAGACAACCCGACGCCTAGATATGAGGACATGAGGAGGATTTAACTGACGGAAGGAAAGAACAGATGCAAATGTCTCCAAATTAATCCCCACCATCACCATACCACTGCACTTTATATACGACACTGCTTGCTATGATAATGGTAACCTTCAGTTTAGACCTTTACTTTTACTTTAATTATAAAAATCTGCGTTATATTATGGCGTTGACGATGGAGAATGTGACGAAAAATCTAAAAACGGAAAAGAATCTCAAGATAAGACAACCAAAAAGCTTTTGAGCGTATTTTATGTTGCAAGACTAGCTTTTAAATATAAACTCTTGTCTGCTGATGAGAAGAAAAAACCGAGAAAACACTTGCCCCCCGAATATCTCTACAAGTACAGATATGGAACCCGTGTATTTATCTCGTGTCCTACAAGACCCATAGTTATGTCGGATACTATTAGTTAATCTCAGTAATCTCTACACCACTGTTTATAAGGAAGGAAGTTGTATTTTCTTTGCCAAAATCTTTTGAGTGTGATCTTGGTGAAATAAGATGAACTCAAGTAACACCCGGCTCCCTGCCAAATTATACCGATAAAACCGAATTCAAATGTTAGGTTACAGATTTATACTAATTTGAACACTTAATTCACACGGGAATCATTGATTCTAATATGTAATTGTAATTGTAATTAGGGTTTCGCCAAAACCGAATTCGGTAAACAAATACAAATTAACCGAATTTGGAAACAATGCGAGAATGATTGGAAAATAACAAGACTGGGAATCCGATTTTCGGGGAAATCAATAAATCTTGAACAAAACATCCGAATAATTCAAACAAAGTATTACTTTCTTTGGGAAAATAATAAAATAATCCGATTTTCGGGGAATTATTCTCTAGATGACAATGAATTGAATTAGCACCACCCTCACCCTGTATACACTATAAAACTTGAGATCTGAAAAACAAATGATCTGCCGTTTCCTGTTTGCCAAAAACTAAAAGTATATCTAATTTTATAAAATCTAATTGTTTCCTATCTGTCTCTGTTTTTGAGATGACGTACAACATGGGCTCACACATGTTTGGAATATAATATTGTTGTTTTTGCAGAAGAATTTCCGCAATTATAAAGATTACGTTCATTTTCATTTTCATGACTAATCCAGATTCAGAAAGAAACAAAGTTTACTACTATTTTCATATGTAAAACATGTAAAATGTTTCTGTTTTTACACAAAATGATGATGATGATGTGGATTGATAAGAAAAACTTTTAACTGGTTATAAAAGCCGGGTTTTAACATTTTAACACCAACAAACCTTCCCCTTACGGATAAACCAGGCTCATCATCATCATCTTAACTAAATAAACAAACCAATGTCAGTTCATGTCATGTCCTTATGATGTTCCATGGTTAAAAAATCCTAGGAAAAGGATTTCTACAGTAATTTCTCCAAAAGCTCATTAATTAACTTTGGAGTTTTTGGAAAGAAACTAATTACAATTAAAATTGGCAAAAGACATTAAAATTTAAAAAACATCATTTGACTAATTCTCATTAGCTCTTAGCTGATCATTTGGCAAAGGAGCAAATAGCAAATGGAAATGGATTTAAATTAAATGGAGTATTTGAAGTTTTGAAGGTTTTTTCTCTCTGGGTTTTAAGAATGATGTGACATTTTAACTAGAGATTATTTTGTCATTTAAATTCTAATGTCAAACTGAACTGAAACTATTCATTTGTTGACGACACGCCATGATTTTTTATTTCTCTGGGTGTTTCAACTCCATTAAGCCTGTGATTTCACATACTGCTACTTGTTCATGTCATTTTATTTCAAGTCATTGAATCAAGTGTCTATACGCACTTTTGACCCCAAACCCAATGACTGTGACATGAAGTGACCACAACACAAATGACCCCCAACAGAATAATCCAAAACATAAAAATAATCCCATACGTTGACCATTCTGATTCTGCGACTGAAGACCAACTTGTCGAAAAATGAATTCATAACTTGGCATTTTCTGTAATCCATAATTCTGATTCTGAGACTTTCCCTTGTTTTTGTTGTTGTTGTTAAAACCCGGGTTTTCTTTCGTCTCCAGTGTTGCGTCATCTTCAGGATCTTCGGAGGATGAAGATGTGATCGTCTCTTCTGAAACTGAATCTTCTTCCAGAGAAAGAGGATTCATCAAACCCCCAATTACATGATTGTTATTATTATCATCCCCTTCTTCTTGATCACCTTCGCCCCCATCAACATCAACATCAATGCCCCTTTGACCTTCGCCCTCAACCATGGGGATGGGGGCATGATCCGATTGTAGGGAACATAATCGTTCATTCATTTCAAACTCAAGACGTTCAAAATCCTCCTCTTCAGCCACAAACAAGGGCTCAAACCCTTTACTGTATTGTAGCAATGGAGCTGGAGAATTCACTTTTAAATCCATCAGTCTATTCTCTTCCTCTGTAATCCTGAATTACGATCACAAAAACCAAAAACCAAAAACACCGAGGAAAATCCCAACCGGGTGTTCTTCTCTCGTCAGAAAAGACAAAGTCGGGATTTCTTTAATGATGACAGAAAAACAGTTTCAGAGGAGCTCTATTGTCAGCAAATGTTTGTTTGATAAACATTCCTCAGCTTCCGTTTCTTTAACGTTACCCACTGAAACTGAATGTTGTGACTTTGGATTTAAATGTCTTTTTAACCCTTTTGTGTCCTGAACAATGAACAATTCCAGGTAAAAGTATCAAATTTTTACAATACCCGAGAATCGGTTTAAAAATCCTTTTTCTGACGATTTCTATTCCAGGTATTCCAGGTATGGACATTATGGACCATACCATGACATATGGAACATGACCTCAATAATAATAAAATTAAAATGAATATAACTTCCTCCCATTTCCTGTCTGAATTTTGGCCAATAAAAATTCTCATAATCTCATTCCATGGACGCACATTAAGATTAACGACAACGCACAGACACTGATACTGATATAACAAAAACACATTATCTTTATGGAAATTTTAAAATGATTTATATTCCAATTCCAAGATTCCAAGGACGTAGTTCACATTCACATAACATAATTTTCAGATTCAAAATCAGTTTCAGAATGAAATATACCAATGCATGGTATTTATTGGATGAGTGACATGAGGCCAAAGATATTAATTAGCATGCCATTTATAACACTAGTAACACAGAAATACCTTCAACTTAATCACATAAAATGCTAGAGCAGTTTCAGTTTCACAAAAAGTAAACGAAGGTTGCTGTCTTTGTCTATAATCAGAGACAGATGCAATAAGGGGAATAAATGGAGCACAAAAAGAACAATTTAAAAGTTTCCTAATCAAAGTTCCTCTCAGTTCAACCAAAAGAACAACAAAAGAAAGAAAAGAATCAGTGCTGCTGTAATTTCATCCGGAATTCGGGAGTTGAATGTTCAAGTCACTCGGCTATCGTATACTAAAACGTGTAAGTTAAGAAAATCGGATCGGAAGTAGGAAAGGGATTTCTACATCTTATGTTCTTTACATACGTTTACATTAACAGAACTCAGCTAAGAATAGCTACTAATACTGTAAACCAGAGTCATAGACACTGAAAGCAGTCTTGACTTGATAAAGCATTTCTTTTATATGCATTGCAATTGCAGTTACAGTTCACATAATAACTGACACTGCTTAATGCCCTGTTTAACAACAGCAGAGAAGATCAGTCTATGGAATGGGACAGGGTTTGACTTTCAGCAGGGCATAGGGGCAAAGATCCCGGGGGATTAAAAATTAAAAACCATTTGTGTCTGGTCTTGGAACCGGGAAACAATTCATGATCAAGGTTCCAGACCAAAAAGACCAAGCCTCCGGATCCGGGATCCAGTACCGACGCCCTAAACGTCTTGGGCAACCAATGACCAATGACCTGGGGTCAAACGAAGAATAAATGTACATTTCCAGTACCGTAGTTTACGGAACCCTGTAGAACACCTACTACTACTTTGAGCACAGCATGGATGAGGAAATATTATTGAAATGAAGCAGATTTTTCCATGATAATCATCTCATCTGAAGAAGCTTATATATCCATAGTTGACTTTTCCTTTGAGAGTTTGACTGCATAATATTATTCTTTTAGTGTTTTAAACCAGAAGCAGTACATGAGGATGGAATTCTCTTATGGGAAATAACTCTGCTTAAATTTCCATTTTATTTCCCACATGTAACTTTAGACGCTTTTTGTTCCATTTCAAATCCAAATCCAATACGTCTTTCATTTCATGTAAACATTTTCAGAAAAAAATATACAACCTCCTCAGCTTATTTCCTCTATAATATCTTTCCCCAATCCCTCATCGATCCATAATGTTTAAGATTTACTAAGCAATTTGGAATCTTAAGTATCATCAAATCAAAGCTGATCTGACAATCTTAAATGATCTGATTTCCGGGGATTGATTTTGGGTAAAAATTTATTAACCGATCCGAATCAGTTTTAAATGGATTTCTAGATGTTTTGAGATTTTAATTTATTTCCTTATCTCCTGTAAAAGTCAATGATTTAAGAGCACTTTCAATTTCTCTAAGAAGTGGATCCATTTTCATGGTATTTTTTGTCCTAATGTGCAATATCTATATCCATGTTCATACCAAGTTCTATAATAACATGACCCCCATAGTTAGATTGGATTTGGTTTGGATACCATGGCGTGTGTATGTGTGTGGTTTAGTTGGTGTGAATTATTAAAGAAATTGAAGACTCGTGCTGAATATTCATCATTTTTCTATTCCCTCACCATACCACAACGAAGACCAAGAAGAACCACGAACATGAACATCGTCTTGCTTCATTCCCCTCTGGAATGCAATGCTATAATACATCAGGAAATGACATTGACACTGAATGAGAAACCACAAGATACGATTGTGATGACTACAAATAAGATATACAAAGCTATAACAAAATGCAATACCGTAATTGCAAAGAATAAAGACCCTGAAGACTATCTTTTTGGAATTAGAGGCTATAGGGAAATGGCAAAGGGGCTATTAATAGAAAATAGATACATGGGATTTATCAACGTCAACTAATGCAGTTGAAAGAGTTGACATGCACATTGAAAATATGAAAGATGATGATTGACACGCAAAATATGTGACACCTGCAGTAACAAATGATCCTTTCCATATGTCTCTGACTTATCCACTGTCAAGGTTTGAAAGTTTACCTTATCATCTATGATTTTGATAAGATTTAATAGTAAATTAATTAACTTTGGTTTTCTGAACACTTTTAGTGGATATAACCTTCATCATCTTTATACAATAATTTTATTCAATATTCCCCCAATACCGAATATTAGTCGTAAAAGAGATTTCTTTAAAAAAAAGACCAAAACATTACCTTCAGAGAACCAAAACTCCTACTGCGAAGGAAATCCCCAGAGGAAGCATGAGAATTGACACATAGTCTAGGTAAACTTCCACTAGGACACCCCCTTTCCCCTCCACCCCCACAACCCATATTAGGTCCAATTTGATTATGGCAATAGCCATTGTTATCAAAATATCCAAAATCACCCCCATGACATAAATATCCAACACTACCACCACCACAAATATTAGGATTAGATGTCCTCCAATAAGCTCCACCCCCATTGAAATAAGGGGGGTTCCCATTGAATGGGGGTGGAGGTCCATAAAATTGTGTCAAAGGTCTTCCAACTTCATTGTATGTGTTATAATCATTGGGATTATTGCTGGTGGATTTCAATCGATCGTAAATTGAATCTAAACTCGTGTTGAAATTAAATGGCGATGACTTTGGCGTTAATGTTGGCGTCAATTGCTTTGGTTTTGGGGGTACTGATATCTTTGGTTGTATGTAAGCAGGGTTTTCTAGATTCTTGTATGAATTATAGTTGTATGGAGGGATGGCGTCGTTATTGAGACTTTTATTTGGCGTTTGTGGTCGCGTATTGTAATTGTGGGGGCTTGGCGTTGGCGCTGATGCTGACGACAAAGGAGTCTCATCCCTTGAGATTGTCGTCAAAAGATATTCATCAGCTAATTGTCCAGCATCCATTGATTTAGCTTTTCCGTACTCTTTCCTTCTCTCTGATCTTCTGAGAGGTCGTGGGGGTCTTGGACTAAGGGGGAGGTTATTAGAGGTCAAATTGATCTCTTTGTTCTTATCTTTGTTGTCCTTATCCATTTGGTAGTTATCACCAATGAAATTCTCCTCTCTCAATATATCATTCAATGTATTAAGAAAATCCCAATCTGCAGAGGAATCTTCTTTTTCCAACATGGAATAGGAATTTGTAGTTTTACTTCCACGATATGGGAGTGATTTTCTTGGAATACCGGAAGTGTCACCATTCCGACAACTGGGTGACATTGACGATTGTAAAGAACTGACGTTGGCATTGACTTTGGCATTGACAGGAAGTCGGCCACCAGTTCCAGTTCCAGCAATTTCAAAACTACGTTTACGATCCATAAAACTAGCTGTACTTGGATCCGGTGATTTACTTTTATTTTTATCAGGAACCCCTTTCCCATTGGAATATCCATTTCCATTGGAATATTCCCTGGAATAATTCCCATTTGATTGTCCCTGTCCTTGTTCTTGGGGATGAAGACCACCAGCATTATTGAAACTTTTTGTAAACCAACTATCAAGTAATTCCCTTTTCTCACTTTTAGCCCTAATGGATCTAGGAATACCACCACTTAATCCATGTGTCTGAGCGTCATTATTATTAATTGTCCTAGGAAATTGATCATTCTTATCCTTATCGTCAACACTATTCATCGTCATTCCTGAAGAAGATGAGGAATTCCTTTGAGATGATTTTTTTGGAATGACGTTCTCATAAACGCCCCATTGTTGATGTTCGAAACTCATTATTTCTTCTATTTAAAATAGAATTTTCAAAGTTCTAGTGAAAAGTTGTATTTTGTATTTTTAAGATGAAATATTATTGCACATCACAGAAAGAGATAAAATGCTTCCGAAAATCCTATCGTAATCTTAATTACACTCTGATGCCAAAGAGATTCCATAAAAGCCAAGATTTGCATTCCAAGTTTATCTCTGGCACTTTGTAATTGCAACAACAGCTGGACTATTTATTATTTTAGCACTTAACCAAATGGTAATAAATAAATCTTCCAGGAAAACAGAATAATCTCCAGTGGAACTGAAAATGATTATAGTTCTGGAATAACTTTATGGAATATATTTCCAGGAAATGTATTGATTTCTGATGAAGAAAACAAGTGTAGATGTTCCGTGGTGTGGATGCTGATAGTAAGTAGTCGTCAACTCAAACAGCAATGATAATGTAATGGTATGGGATGCCAAGTGAAAACGGAAGGAAGGAACTTCTTGGGGGTTGTTGTGGGATATTTACCATCACGTAGAACGACACCACCACCAGAGATTCATGAGGATGAGTCAAAAAGAGATCACCAAAATCTATTAACAGTGAATAGTGGAATGTCTATAGGACAAGATACCCGGATTCGGTGTCAACGTCACCAAAACACCAAAACTATCCCGTCTCTTGAGAGACATGGGTGAATTATGGGGACAATTAAGAGTTTCAATTTAATTGTTGCATTGGAATTAAGAATTGGGACACCCTATAAAATGAAAATCCCCATTGACATCCACCAAACCATGGATGTCGACACCCTATTGATATTGACACTGCTGAAATGTTCGTATCTTTATGGAACATCCCATAATAAAGTACATTTTTCCCCAATAAATAATGGGCGCAACAGATCCTCCTGGAAAAGTTATCACTTTAGTATTCCTCCGAGGAGAATTCTGGAATCGTGGACGCATCAGTCCAGAACTAAATGCATTAACACCCCAAACCAAAAGAGCAGAAGTGTTCGTACTGTTACGCCATAACGCCAGGCGAATATGCTTCAAAGAGGAAAATTCCATCTTTTTCGTATTTTTTCTATTTTTTGTGGATTTGACTTTTCATGTGTCATGTCTTCTTAGTTCTGTTATTTATTTACTCAGGCGAAGGAAGCAAGAAGTGGGATTACTCCTAAGAGATCTCCAGGAATCTCATCTAGATTTAAAGATTTTACTCCCACATTCATGTACTTCTTCTGTATATTTTCAAACGAAAGGAAAAGTTGATTAAAGTCATAAAATAAAGAATGACATTTCAGACTGAATTTTAAATGAAAACTTTTTTTCTCTCATTTTCCTTAGAATTTCTTCATTTTAAGTTGAAAATGTCGAAATACACTTTTTCACCAGCCCTATATTATGATATGATAGGATGAATGACACAGCAACTGTACTTTAGTGTTTAAAACGTAAACTGCCAATAATCGTCAATTTTTATTTTCCTCCCAAAAATCCTCCTGTCATCAACATCTTTTTTACAAGTATCCATCATTCCCATAATTGATATTGAACTGACATGATAGTTGACGCCAAAATGAATTTGGCATTTGGCGTTGTCGCCACTTGCCAATTCAGCAAGTTTTATGTCAATCAAACTACTTAATACCAATGAAGCCAATTGTGGATGAAAAATATGTTCTATAAATTGACACTGAAATCACACAAATTGGAAGCTTGTCGACATTCATGTCGAAAACTAAAAGTATGGCCAACGTCAACTAAATATAGATGGAGAATGTCATGAATGTCACAACAGTTTTTGGCAACAAGATAATCAAAGCACAGAAAGAAGCAGTTAAAAGCCAAGGTTATCAAGATTGCGCTGGTTAAGCCTAAAGATTAAGATAAGAGAGGAATTAATTGTGATAAAAGTAGTAAAAGGTTATCAACCTGGATAAGATGTATGATTTTTTGGCACCAACTCGTCAAAAATAGTTGATCGTCCGAACAAAGATCTAGAAGTTGGCCACGCACAAAATCCCAATCTACTGAAGCACGACGGATAAATGGCACCAATCGTTCTGTGATCACATAAAAAAGGATATTTTAAATTTAAATACAATCTTAATTAAATTTAAATGTGGTAAATATGTAAATACTTATAAATAGTTCTGTGGCTGACTTTGTGGTTTAGGTTTGGCTGACAATTAATTAGTGGTAGAATTAAATTTAATTAAGGAATCTTGGCTGAATTTAAATACATTCTTAATTTGACAGTAATTAATTAATAGGAGTTTTAGACTCTTCCATTTTTGATTTTCTTTCCGTACAATGTAAATAAGGTGTACAAATAATTTTTCATTAAATTAGATATGTTTCTCGCTTAGTAATTTTAAGTCATAAAGTAGAAATTCCGCCGTTATTTATTTAATTATTAATTGTCAGGTCATAATTTCTTGAATAAAATGGATTGGCTTTCGAATAAAATTATAAATTAATTAATTACAATTACCTTGATCTCTAATATGATAGAGGATGTCTTTCGTCAATTTAATATCAGATCTTCGTAATGAACCCATTTTCTTCTTAACTAATAATTAAATTTCCTCTTTTGTCTTTTAATTTAATGTCTTTTATTTTCTGGTAATGTTTATGTGTTTACACTATTTTAATTTAATTGTATTTATCTTTATCACAATTTGGTACACTTTCCAGACTTTTGTTTACTTTTTTAATTCAAATTTTAAATTATGGTAAATTTAAATTCATTTTCCTTCTTTGTTGATCAATTAAAAATTAAAATCTTCCGTTAATTATTATCCAGACACTGGAAGGAAACTTCTTAAATTAAATTAAATCAGTGTTAAAAAAGGTAAATTTTAAATATAATATGAAGGGGGTTGTTAATAAAGAAAGGAATAAGACTAAAAATACTGCTGGAGTAGTCCGAGGGGGTAGAAAATTCAGATATAGACAGATGCCCGATTTCCGGGGAAGTAAATAATAGTAAATATAAACTACTATATATATCCCTATATGTATATAGTATGTATGGGTATCTGAGTATTATGAATGAATCGGGTTTTACGTAACTTTTAACACTTTACTTCCTATTAAGGGTTGTTTTTTGTTTTTTAAAGAGTCCGCTATACACTACTACTACTACGCCTATATAAGTGCTATAAACTCAACACTTTTGTATTATTATATGATGCTTAATGCTTATATGTAACATATTAATTAACACTTTACTTTGACTCATACATACGTAACATATACCCATTGTTTATACTTGTATGGGAATCTCCATATTCTCCATCATGAATGAGTAATCCATATATTTATTATATTCATATCATTTTCATATACTTTTGATGAACCTTACATAAAATTTATACCAAACACATACTTTATTTTTATACACCGTTAAATGAAAATACGGCCTTAAATTTTTTTTCAAATCGATGCAGATTTGTAATAAAAATGATTTTGTGATATGCGTAGATAAATTATAAAATATTCATTAATTAGCTGTAGTACGAAAATACAAAACAATTTTATTGTTAATTCAATTTTACAAAAAAATATTTGATAAATATTATTATAATGAAGAAATCATGGATTATTATTAGAAGAGTTATTGGGATTAGTTGATGGGGATTTTTTTAATGATGGGTCTTGTTCATTATTGTCATCGTCAATTACAGGGGGATTATCAACGTCACCATCTTCATTATCATTAACATGGTCCATGTCATTGTTATCGTTATCATCCATGTCCTTATCCAATCCTGATATTAGACCATCCAAATATATATTTACACTAAGAGCAGCATCTTCAGGCTTATCTTTGTACAATTCCAAGATATGCATAATGGTATCCAACTCATCATCAAGGTATTTGTCATATTCGTCACCTTCACTTTCATCGTCATCATCAGATATCATCATGTCCTCGTCATCCCCATCGTCATTCACATTCACGTCATCTAAAATAAAAGTGTAGTTTAATTCATCCCCATCTTCATAGCCTTCGTCGTCATCTTCATAATCAATATCATATTCGGCATCCACATCGTAGTCGTTTACGCTCCAATTGGTGTCAATACTGGACAATTGATCTGTACATTAAAAAAATCATTTATTATTATTATTATTCCTGGACAAGGTGGAAATTAAAAATGGAAATTGGGATACCTTTGGAATTCTTGCGATAGGGATCCATGTAAAAATCCTTGGGGTCCAAAAATCTAGTTTCCACAAGATCAACTCCCGATGGAAGTTTGACGACACGTTTGTTATCTCCAGTACCAAAAAGATCTTCTTCGTCTTCATCATAATCTTCATCTTCATCATCGTCAACATTATCACCCGCATAGTAATTGATCATTGAAGCTTTTCCAAATGTTGCCATTGAGTTGGATGAAGTTATCCCATCCGTTGCAGTATCAGATGCTGGAGGAACTGCTTTTATATGAAAAGCATGCAAGTATTTTGCAGCATGGTCATGGCATTTTTTCGATTTGTAGAGTTTCTTCGGATAATGGGATGATGATGTTACACCATTCATTAATACCTGAGAGGGGGGATGAAGGGGCTCCACAAAAAGGCTATTCACGATTTGATGGACATTGTTGTTTATTATCTTGGCATCTTCAAGAAGTTCTGGAGTTGCCGTTGATTCAATTGGAGGAACTTCTTTCTTTTCATCACCTTCAAGAAAGGGATTAGGAGGCAAAGGCGAAATTGTCGGAGAAACCTCAACGTCAACCTCAACGGGTTTGACATCAACGTCATCGTCAGCGGCAGCACTCTCGATGGGGATATCCTCATCATCATTCATGACCTCAACCTCTTCGTTAGTAAATACTTCCTTATTCTTTTCAAAAGATATAGAACTAATATCATTTGAGACAAGAACATCACCCCCAAAAACTTCAGATCTCCTATGACTCTTAAAACATCCGAATCTCTTTTGTTTTCTAGTTCTACGTCGTCGTCGACAATTGAAAATAACTTGAAAAAATCTTCTTCTTCCAGGCATGACGTCTTCTTCCTCTCCTTCAAGAATACTGGCTTCACTACAGCAACTACTACCTTTCGATAAACAATCCTCATGCGATAAGACAGTCTCAAGTGGTACTGACTCAGTATCCGAAGATGGAGATGGACTATTTTTAGATTTAATACATGGGAGTATATCACGAATCCATTTCCGCAGTCTTCTTCTTACTCTTTGTAAACTACGTTTATGCACTAATGCTGCAGATAAGTTCTTATCTTTTCTGTGAGTTTGTGAACCTGAGCCCTGATTGATTCTTACATCAATTCCTAATAATTTGATATCAGTAGAAGAATCTTTATGAGTTGCAATGAAAGCTGTGGCTTCATTTGTCGTTATAAAAACGCCACTAACATCTTCTTCAATTCCTTTCTTATCATCGGAGGCAGATTTATCTTTGGATTTGAAGAATATCGATGATCTTGGTACCTTATCTTGACTTGATTTCTTTTTTGAACTAGATCTTGACCGAGAGAATGGTTTAAACTTGATGGAAAGTGATCTGGTTAAAGCCCCAAATGGAACATGTCCAGAATTAGGATTTGATATCCTTAAATTTCCATATTTCCATTTCCCATATGAATAAGTATTCTTCCATCCGATGGCTTTTTTCTCTTCGGGAGTTAAATCAGGTATGAAATATGATGCATGGCCTACTTTATCTAGATCTTTACATCCATAATAAGAATCAATTGCTGGAACTGATGATCCACGTTCTGCACGTGGTTTACGACGTACTATCCCATGAGTTTGTGGAGGTCGAGCTTTAAGGATTCTTGCTAGTTCCATATTTACTTCGGAGGCGTCGAAACATTCTACAGTCGTTTCAGCCCCTTCCCTTAGAAAATTAGGATAGAGATTATTAATTAAGCTAATTAATTAGCGTGTCATGTTGTTAAATTGTTGTTGACATACAAATGAGGTAATGGAAGTCCAGATTTACTACGTCTCGTCATGGCGGAAATTCCCGTTGGAAATTCCACTTCCAATTTTGTCATTGCAGCAGTAGAAGCTTTGAATTTACGGTCCAACTTGGGGTTTAAATAGAGTCGAAACTTTTTCTCATTCTCTGGCGTCAATACGATGTATTCATAAGGTGGCGTGGTGACAAATGGGGATTCTATAAGAGTTAATGAAGATGCTGACGCCAAGGATATTTCTTCGCCACGGACGATAAGTTCTTGGAGGATTTCTCCAGCGTTGGATAATGCTTCGGAGATGTGTTTATTATCTATATCTTCAGTTTCAATGCGATCCTCAGGGTTGACGATGTGTGAAACTTCAACGACTTGTTCTTCTGCTTTTTCCTCATAATTTTCGACCTTTTCGGCATTTATGGTGACACTGGGAATCTCCTTCTTCTTCTTGTCGTCATCAAGTTCGGGGGGTGAAGCTGGTAGATTTTGATTCTGTAGATTTTCATCCAAAGCTACTGATTCCTCTTCACAAGATAGTTTTTCCAATTCCAGTAAATTCCTAGGAGAAACGGATTCTGGTAAATTTTCCATTTGATGAGAATTAAGAATCTATAAATAAAAGTTAGAAGAGTACAAAATTTATTAGCCTCGGCTTCATATTATTTCATAAAATTACGTTAACTTTCTTTATCTTTGTTATTTTTGGAAATAAATCGTGTAAAAATGCTTGATTTTTTGTGCTAACGGTTTTGTTTCAATAAAGTTTATAGACAGAAGTTGTTAGTAACAACTTGTATGATAGTGACAATCTTTGTCCACCGCCTTGACTCGCCCCATCGACCCTCGCCCCCAAATATACCGGAATAAAATGACTATTATACATAACTCGAGATCTTAATCATAATTAATGACATGATATGATAATTTAATATGTTCAAATTATTTATTATAACGTTAATTTAAAACTGGAGCACCGTTATTATTACTAGTGACATGATTACATTACAAGTAATTTTAATGTACAGACAGAGATTAATTAAGAATGACAAGTTACAAATACACATATCAAAAGTGAAAACAATTACCTACATAATTCTTTAAAATCATTAATGAAATAAATCAATCCATGGTAAAAATCCTAGCCCCAACATCTCCAATCATCCAATCCACCCCCTCAAGTAGATTAAGACCACTGACAGCACTACATGACACAATATTCCAATGATGTGTCTTAATATCATCAAGGTTTAATACTTTCCTTATCTCTTCAGCCGTCATTGCTCCAGGAAGATCACTTTTATTTGCAAAAACTAACAGAGTTGCTCCAGAAAGACGTTCTTCCATTAACAAATTGTGTAATTCAGCTTTACAATCTTGAATTCTAATTCTATCTGCACTATCAACGACCCAAACTAATCCATCTGTTGATTCAAAGTAATTTCGCCAATAAGAACGAAGACTCTTTTGACCACCGACATCCCAAATGTTCAATTGAAAACCATTATGTTCTAAGGTTTTAATGTTGAATCCCAATGTTGGTGAAATTGTATTGATGTCTTCGCCGTTGAATTTTTTCCATATTGTTGTTTTTCCAGCGTTATCCAGTCCAAGCATTAGGATCCGAACTTCTTTTTCCTTTTGTTTCAATTTTTTGAGAATTTTTAATAGAACCATTTTGCTAGAGATTAAAAATGTTCGCCGTTTCTTCCTAAAACAAATAAAATCACACAAAATTGTTATTCTAGACTGAGATTATGATACCCTCCGTCAGCTTATCGGTTAGGAACTTATCAAACTTACCTGATTATTTAATTATTTACGGATGACGACAAATAAATGACAAAGTTTCCGGTTTTTCTCTGTTGTTTTTCTTGTTGACTGTTGTGATCTCTATCATCATCACGTGTCTCACGATACCCTGGAGTAAAGTGGGAAATCCAAACTCCAATTCAATTGGGTCGGTCAATATAAATAAAGTTTTCATATTTTTTGTTCAAAAATTAAAAACTTTTTTGGATTTCGATTCGAAACTCGTAGTATCTCGTAAGTTTAATGTTGCTTTAATTAGTTGGTGGTTGTAAATATTGAATCCAGCAACAAAGGCCCTCGATATCATAAGAAACATGCGTAAGAGTTTACTTCAATTTTCTGTTTTGATAAAAGGTTCGATATTCGACTAATGTTTTAATTGTTAATTTAGAAACTGTAAATCTAGTCCGAGTTTTGTCAAAGACGTCCCCTTCGGGTGTCAATTATCTGGCTGTGGCGAAGCTGTCGACAGGAGGATATGGACATTGCTCACCACAAAATCCTGACAACTTACCCGCAGAAGGTTCATTAAATCTTGCTGGATTAAAGAGGGGGACTGGTGGTAGATCTTCTTTCAATGGTGTTGTCGCTACTGTCTTTGGTGCAAGTGGATTTGTCGGCAGATATGTTTGCAATAGACTTGGAAAGGCCGGCACGCAGGTAATTAATTAACGCAGATATTGATAGTTTTACAAAATTACAAAAATGTTTATTGATAATTGTTGTTGTTTTAGATAATCATACCTTATCGAGGCGATCATTACGATGTTTTACGACTAAAGCTAGTAGGAGATTTGGGTCAAGTGCTTTACTTCCCATTTCATCTGAGAGATGAAGATAGCATTCGAAAGGTACCATATAAAACCTTAATCTTTATAAATCCAATGGTCATAATAATAAAATTTTAATTGTGCTATTTAGGCGATGAAATATTCAAACGTTGTTATAAATTTAATGGGTCGAGATTGGGAAACGATGAATTTTAAATTTCAAGACGTCAACGTCACTGGTGCACGAACTGTTGCCAGAATCGCAAAAGAAAGTGGAGTTAAACGACTGATTCACTTTTCTAGTTTAAATTGTTCTTCGGATCCAAAGGTAGAATGAGATTAAAATAAATTAATATAATGTAATGCAAGTAAAATCTTTTTTTGATTTCTTAGGGCGTCATTCTAAAAAGCGGTTCTGAATTTCTTCGCACAAAGTACGAAGGAGAAATGGCAGTTAAAGAAGAGTTCCCTAACGCCACTATTTTTCGACCTGCCGATATTTATGGCCAAGAAGATCGATTTATGCGGTATTATGCTCACTTTTGGCGCAGAACGTTTCAATGGCTTCCATTATGGCATCGAGGGGAGAAAACAATCAAACAGCCAGTTTACGTTGGCGATGTTGCAACTGCCGTTTTAAATGCTTTGAAAGATCCAGACTCAGCTGGAAAGACATACGACATTGTTGGGTAATTTAATTAATTTTTATTCCTGGAAATTTTTGTTCGTAATTGTATTAAGTTTGACATTACATTTTAATTCTTGATGAAATACTAATTTTTTCAGTCCACATCGCTATCAACTGTCAGAACTTGCGGATTATTTTTTCAATACCATGCGACGTGATGCGGAATGGGGATACAGAAGAACAGATTTACGTTGGAGTCCACTTTTCCAACTGAGAGTGACCTTAACACAAAAAATCTGTCCTTCTTGGCCAGTTGCTTATCTCGGATGGGACAAAATGGAACGAGTATGATGGAAATTAAAATTATTAACATTATAATGTCTTCTGTAACTTCATTTTTCTATCATCTACAGGACCATGTCACAGACACGCCAACATTACATAACCCTACCCTTTTGGATTTGGGAGTAACACCGGAGCCTATTGAAAACAGAGCAGATTGGGAATTAAAGCCATATAGAGCATTAGCTTATTATGATGAATCCCTTGGAGAATTTGAAAAGCCAGCACCACCAAAACCAATTGTGGAATATTAAAATCAAATCTTCCTCGTTCCCTAGTAGTTATTGCTTTGCTCTAAAAATATGATTTTCTCGCGTGTCATTCATAATTCATTATATAATATATCTGACTTTAACCAGTGTAAAGTAAATTCTAAAAGTGTATAAAATATAGACTCTATTGTAAAATTACTCACGAATGTAGTACTATGAGTAAAAAGAAAAAGTATGAAAATGTAGTTTCGTTTGAACATTTCTCTAATTTGTTCCATTGTCATGTATATTGAAGGTCATTTTTACCACTGTTGTGTTCGGTGAAACATATGGCATTATGCACTGAATCATTATTCAGGCTGTCGGACATTCATTTCATTTTTGAAAGACGGGTAAAATGGCAGATGTGATATGTGATTAATGATGATATCAACTGAATTGCATTTTCACGTTGAAGTTCAAGTTCAATAGAGTGATAATAGTTCAATTATTCGCCCAGAAAAAAATGGTTTCGGTTTAATTAGAATACAAAAATACATTTTCCGATTTTCTATTCAATCTTCATTGAAAGAGAATTGACGGACATGACTACATGATGCGCGCGTGACAATTAACAGTGTCATCAAAGCTTTTAGATCCTGAATCTCGACAATGACAATGACATTCTATTCTACTTGTTTTTTGATTTCATTGTTAAACACGACACGAGGTTCCAGAGTGATGTATTTCCAGTTCAAATTGAAATGAAAGGAACAGAGGAAGGTATATGACATGACGTTATTGAATCCATGATGTGGTTGACACTGACACTGACATTACCATTTGCTAAAAGTATGTTGTTAAATTACCACAGGATCTAAAATCTTCCATTTTTATGCTAAAATAGTTAATGCTAATCCTTACATAATTCACGGTTAACAATAAACTAACGTCAAATTAAATTAATGTTAAATAATTTAATATTATAATTTATTTATTTATTATTTATCTCATTGTCATTTCCGTATGATGTAGGACACGACATACGTAAATGCATCAATTATCATTGTAATTCATAAGTTTATTTATAGCAACGATGAAATTATAGTTGATTTCCGTTAATTAGTGAAATCTCTTTTATTTTATTCACGAGTGCAATAAACTATAACAAGAAGATTAATGGAAAAATATTATTTATATCAACAATATCAATGTTTGGGGAATTTCCATTGCATTTTGCATTTCAATACTATGCTTAATTAATTGTTGGATTTTCCAGTTTAGGTAAAAACAGAACAAAGACGTGCTGATAACATCATTGAAAATTGAAATTAAAAACAGCAGATAAACAAAAAAAACATAGCTAATTGACAATTAACACGGGATTGGAATTGGAAATATAGGTTTTGGCATCTTTATCTTCTAGACTTTCTTGTCCTGGATTAGTTAAAGTTGACCTTCATTATTTGAAATGAGATCAAACAAATGGAACAAAGATCTAATTTCATTTTCATTCTAATTCTAATCTCTAGAAAATCCTGCTTGCCTTGGTTCTAAAGGCTGAGAAAACAGAAAATTAGAAATTGATAAGATTCTATAAATAAATATCATTAATTAAATTAAATGTTAATTTAAACAGTACATTCATTAATTAAGTGTTATTTCCATAAAGTAAAAGTCTTCTTGTACTGTGTGACTCATGTTCATTGAGATTCACTATTTCTACTGTACTATATATGGCATGACAAATGCAGAAAAAGTGGACAATTCCCAGTACCATAATAATAAACGTTAGAGATAGAAACGATCTCCATTGTTGTTCTTATATTTTACCAAAGTCTCATCCTCTCTAGGAATAGGAATAGAGACAGTAATAGTATTTTAAGTAGATTGTTAAAATTATTAAATGCTTAACTTAAATAGCCTAAAATTAAATAAATACTTTTATGTTTCATTGAGTCTATGCAAATAGAGAGTTATGATGCATCCCCTATATAATATGGTTCAGTACACTGTTCAGACTGTTTAATTGTATTGCTTACAATATTATCAATTGTGTCAGGTACAGAGGCTCTGTACTCGTATACAAAATGTTTATCCTTTCATGTTGATACCAAATTTAGAATCCTGGATTTCTCAATGATTTTAAAAGCCAGTTTAAATCCCATGGATCATCAGTCTTAGAATCCATTCTCATCATCCAAGATCCAAGAAGACACGTCTCTCATCCCCATAATCCCCAATACCAATTATCTAGCTTAAATAGCTCATTAACAGCTCCCATAATAATATTATTATTATTGTTCATTTGATTTGTTAATTGTTTTTCATCTTTCCAGAATTTAACATTAATTTTTAATAAGTTTTTGCAAATCAATTGCGTGGTTCGATATCCAACACGATATAGCTCTGTTTTGTTATTTTTCATTATCATATACGAGATCAGAATCACGGACTATTAAAAAGCAAAATACTAATTTTAACTCGTTTATAGTCCGATTGTTGTTATTGAAGGATTTTTATTGTTATAATTTTTATTTTACTCTACGGGGATAATATTACAATTTCCTGCATTATACAGCAGAAGTATACTATACTACTGAAAGTGAGACAGATCAGTCGGACGTTTCTGAGATTATCTAAAGTTACCCCATAGAAGATTTTAAATTACTATATAACCTATAAAATGGTAAGCCCAAATCTTAGAAGTGATAATCATAACACATCATCCACAACAACCCAAAGTCATAATCCTCAGGAGCTATCATTGACGTTGACGCCCAGTCCAACGTCAACAACACCAACGCCTTCAGCACCATCACCAGCTATCATGAGTGATGACACTCAATCTGTAGCATCAAGTGGTTTTGGATCTTATGCAGATTTCCAATCGCAAGCTGAACTTTTCCCTCAAAGTCAGAAAGTCGAGAAGAAGAAAAATGGAGGTGATGGGGGCATTGACGTTGAGAAAGGTGGTCCAAAGAAGGAGGTATGTCTTTATTGACGAAAATGTCATGAAATGTCCCATTCCCATGTCATTCCTAATGTCATCATTGTCTTTCTCCATAATATAGAGCCCCAAAGAGAAAGAATACTCTGGAATAAAACGCTACGGAGGAATGCTATTGACAGTTGGAGCTTCCGTTTGTTTCTCTCTCGTCACACTTCTTGTAAAGTTAATGGGTGAAGATTATAAAGTTGATCCATATTCATCATCCTTCTGGCGTTATTTGGGAATAACACTTCCAACAATCCCAATGCTTATCTATTTTCAATTTGGTCCAGGACGTAGTACCCTTAAGGGATCATTATTTGATCCTGTTTGGCCAATCATGGAGAATAAGAACTGGAAGACGTGGATTGGATTATTTGTAAGTTAAAGTTATCATCAAGTCAATCGTCATCGCGTTTCGTCATTCTTATCATTATCACGCATGTAATTTTCATTTCTTGATTACACAGAGTCGTGGGGTTATCGGAGCAACATCAGTTATCCTCCGTTATTATTCCCTCCAATATCTAAGTATTGGTGACACATCGGTGATAACATACAGTACTCCAGTCCTCGTCACCGTCATGGCGCATTTCTTCCTTGGCGAAAAATGTGGCGTTGTATCAATCCTCGTAGCATTTACAACTTTAGTTGGAGTGTTTATTGTTTCAAAACCACCACTTCTTACGGGACAGGACTCATTTGATTCAGAAACATTGATTGGAACAGCTCTTGCATGTGGATCCCTCTTTTTCTCATCTCTTATTGTTATCATTACGAGGAAGATAAGGGAGGTTCATTTTGCCCTTATGATACTCGTGTTTGGAAGTATTGGTGTTCTTGAATCTGGAATCTTGGCGTTTGCTCATACTCCGGGGTATTTACATATTCCAACGGGTTCATTTGATGCTCTCATGACTGCAGGTAATTTATAAAAAAAAATTTAATTGGGCTTATCATTGAGCATCCGTTTGGAAATGTCCTTATATTTATCTTTACGTAGGTATTGCGGGCTTATCATTTATTGGACAAATGTCAATTGTTCTGGCGTTGAAATTTGAACAAGCTGGTCCCGTGGCGTTACTTCGAAGTTGTGATATTATTTTTGGGTTCCTTCTGCAATATATAGTCATGGGCATTGTTCCTGATATATACAGGTTGGTTTATAACAGAATTATACTACATATGGATTTAATTTTTAATGATGTTTAATTAAATTATGCAATTTTAATTACCCACAGCTCTTTGGGAAGTACGATAGTGTTTGCCAGTGTCATTGTGATCGCTTCCAGGAAATGGATCAAGACGCTTCCAGAAGAATCTGGGACACGTCGTTGGTTTGGATGGGTACTAAAATAGACTTTGAAATTGAAATTAAATTTAATAGTAATTAAGATTAATAAGAATGCAATTTTGGAATAATCCAACCATTCATTTATTTTTATACTCTTAACGTAACAACGTGAAATGTATTTTAAATGTGTGACACTTTTTGTGATTTGAATGTTGAGATGAATGGAAATTTTGTGAATTGTTGTAGATATTTAAATGATATGATTTTAAAGACGTAAAAAGATTTTTATAAAAGGGTTAAAAATATTTATAATAATTCTAATGTATTTTAATTGTTGGGTCAAATCGAACATGTAGAAATGATATTGTTAATATTTTTGTTCCCATTTGTGATTTTAATTTAAGAACTTTGAAAACATAATAAAATGTTCAGGACAATTTAAATGGCTTTTTCATGACTTTTTATTAAAATGTCAACAACATCATATTCAATCAAGCCAAGCGTACATTCACATAGTATTTAATTTTGATAAGCAAGGCAAGGATTCATGATAAAATTGTGCAATAAATATATACATATAAATCGTATCATAATTAATCACAGGCTGATAACAGGATTTTTTAAACACTTAACTTTGTTTAGAAAAGTACTTATCAATGGTTCTAATATTCTCAGGTTTTGCAGGACTTGGCTTCCCTCTCTTAGAAGGCCCTCTCCCCCTATTATTAGATCCACCCCTTGGCCTCTTGGCTTTCTCTCGTTCCCTTTGTTCTTTCTCTAGTTTTTCCTTTTCACGTTCATTCCTTTCCAAAGTCGCAGGTCTAAGATCAAATCCAAGAGGTGGAAGTCCATTTATCTCACGTGATAAATCCCTAGCAGCATGATTATCCATGTGACACAGATATTCTTTTAATGGCATTGATTGAGCACATCTCTCGCATTCTGTAAATTCAAATAGTTTAAGAGCACCTTGTGGTGATTTTGGTGGAGTTTTTGGTTTATCAACAATAAATCCTTGAGCTCGCGCTTCTTGCTCGGAGTCTGAGAATACGAAGAATGGTTTCCAGGGTTCATCTGTACTGGTATTTTTATATACAGGTTTTTTTGAGATCATGAGCATGTCAGAACTAAAACGATTTGGAGGTGTACATGTATCAAGGGTAGTTTGTCCTTGTTTTGAAGTTGATGCCGTTTCCGTTGTGTTGGATTCGGATGCGTCGGTAGTGGTAGTGCTGGTACTTGCTGTTGATTTACTTATTGAGGCGAAAAATGTATCTATTTTAGCGTACGCAGTAATATTAGATTCATCTTCAAAGTTTGTGGCAACTAATCCTAGACTATTCACCGGGATAAAGCTATAATATAATAGATATTACACGGTTAGAATTGAATAGAAGGAATTGAATTGCAAAGTAGTGAGTATATGTTTACCCTAAATGTGTAAAGATTCGATCAATCAAGTTGTAAGCATCCGCTGACATTCTTTCTAGATTGTATTGAGGATGTAATTTACAAGAACGATTTAAAGTTGCCGATTTTTCAAATATTGCATGTAGTGTTAAGGTTTTCGCTCTCCGATTGTTCTAAGGGGATTAAAAAATTTAATTTATTTGTTTTGAATTTGTTAAAATTTTAAATGATTTACCGCATCGTAATCTCGTTGAATCCTTTCGTGAACTTCAGTAGCTAGTAAATTGACCCAGAATTTGACCTAGAAAGATAATATGGATAAGTTTAAATCGTTAGATATTGTTCATCAAATCAAAATGTCCATGTTCATCTTGCCTCATCTTTGGTTTTAAGTGCATCTCGACCATAAAAGTTTTTATTACATCCAATGGATTTGGGAAGTTGTCTCGAATTTACTGGTTCATCATCATAGCCTCGTACCAAATTATAAATCCAAGCACTGCAATTAAATAAAATAATATATTGTTATTTTAATCTGTATCATTTTCGTTTGTATAATTAATTATAGACAAACCCAGTTTTAGGTCCAAGATGATTGCTCAATTCCTTTTCAGAGAATTTCTCCAAATCCACCATCATATCACATTTCAAAACGTCCACAAGAAAATCTCCCAACTTTCCTCCAAGATTTCGAACTTTTTTCAATTTAGTTTTTGACCAGAGTTCTTTGACTGAAGCATGTGGTAGAGCAGTTTGCTTATTTGGCTTATTCATTCCACAACAAAGTTTCGCAATAACCTATAATAAAAAATAAACGATAAATAATGTAAGAGATGCCTGTAACTGTATGTTAAAAATTGTAAATCTTAACCTTGTTATGGGCAATTCCTGCAGAGCACCTAAATCCTGTTTTTCGAAAAACGGTTTCTCTCATCTTCCCCGCAATCTCTGTGCCAATTGCCAATCTTATATCATCAATTGATGGCATCTCGCTTCCTCTTATGCTATCCAACCAATCCTCTGTCGTTCCAAAACAGGTTACAAAATTATTTACAAGAAATTCAGGATTCAATGTTCTGAGTACAGCAGCTGATTGGTCATCATCCGAATCAAATAAATCTCGCTCTGAATTGAATTCTTGTATTCGTTGTTCTACAAGCGATGTCAAATCCACATAGGCTTCGTCAACTGAAGCACGTTCTACACAGGCACCGAATTCACACAAAGCTTTGATAACATCTCTACCAGCATCTCTGTATCTATACAGCGATAATGATATTAATTATAAAACTGATCATTGGAAGTCATAACTCCTTATCAAACATCATTAATTATAATTAGTCAATACTTACTTTGTAAGATCAGCTTTTCCTCTTTGTTCCGGCACTCGAACAAGGGCGATTTCAGGACAGAGTCGTCTTGCATCGTCTCCTCGCATATTTCTATTTACTCCAAACGCACGAGCTTCGTAATTAACAGCAATTATGCCACCGCCTTTGTAGTCTTTATATCTGTGTTAATTTACAAATAGCAATCAATACTTTCATTGTAGTTAATTCGATTAACTGAAAAAGTTTTCAGTTAATCGAATTAACTACTTTCATTGTATTTTCATTTTTTGCAAAAAACTATTGCAATGAGGTCTTACTGAACAACAGCTGCAGGTTTCCCTTTTATGGCAGGATCGTCTCGCTCTTCCACCTGGACGTAGAAACAATCCATGTCCACCAAGGCCACAATCCTTGAAGTACCCGTTGACGTTGACGTCATTTGTCCCTGATTTCAACTTTCAATTTAATGCAAAATTAAAACTACAAGCCCAACCGAGCGAAACAATTAGATTAAAAAATCTCCGTGGAGCAGCACTATATCAAACTTAACCATAAGCACAATAAGCAGATAAGATGTTATCGAACGTTTTTAAATTTTGCAATAGAATATATTTTTTGTTTTGTTTTTTTATTGAAAATCAAGAAAAACGTCCTATCTATTCCCGCAAAGAATATTTAAATTAGTGCGGACTTTTTGACTCGATGATTTAATTGAATTGAGAAAACCGTTCCATTTTCATAGAACAAAGAGATTTATATCCTTCGGATTGGATAAGATCTTATCTTGTGCTTATCATCCTATCCTCATTGACTCCACGCCTCCATACTCTTGTGGAGAATTTTAAACTCCTCACTTACCTACAGATTGATATACCTATAAATCCACCACACCCACACAGCACAGCTATAGGCAGAGTATGAATAAAAACAATGGACTTTTATTTTTATTACTTCCGCAGCAAGAATAAGTAGATAAGTGAAGAATTAAAATTAGAATTGAATTGTTAAATAATTTTATTACGTAATATAATGATAATATTTAAATTTTTACTTTTAGTATCTTTGTACAGCAGTGTTTCATGAAAAGACGTTCATCGATTCAAACGACGTTCACCTCACTAGCATCCGTTTCTATTACATATATATTTTAAAACGTTCATCTTACTCTTACTTACGAACGAACAACAGAAGTAGAACATCCTTTTTTACCGTGTTGCCTTCAATCATTTAATTAAATCCTCCTCTCTAATCAAATTAATTAAAGTTAATTCTTAGATGTACGGTACGCGGTATACGGCAACCGATAGGATGACCCCTTGTCTCAAGTTTTATCTCAACATTTAAGAAGAATATTATTTAGGTATAAGTTTCTTTGTTTGCAGAGAGATCTATCGATTATAATATATTATAATACCCTTCGCAATTTTATTTATAACCATTTTAACCATTTTCATTTTAACCACCTTGAGTCAACAATTTCATTTGATTATTGTGTCTCTGCATCTCAACATTTTATTTTTGTATTTGCTGAGATGATAAAGAGGTATTTTGTTATGTCTCTGAAAATATGGAAAATTCACAGGTTTTTTGAATTTTAAATTTCAACCATATTTTGTTAATTTTTTGTATCTTTGTATGTAAAAGTCCCTAATTCTTGTGGCAGGGTCTTTTACATTTTGACGTTGTCACAATTACAAGTGTTATCAGTATGACAATTGACAATGACGGATGACATTCGCCATCGTCATGTCATGTCATATGACCACATTTTCATTTTATACTTTAACCACCTTGTATCTAATTTTCTAATATTATTATTAGACGCCGACTGCACACTGCTAACATATACTTTTGATTTGATTTTTGATAATAAACTCGTTTCGTATTATTTTATTGGGTTTCTTTTATTGTGGATGGATATTTTAATTTAATCAAGGATAATATAGCTCATGCTGCTGGAAATTGTTCTACTTTTAAAACCACTACGAAATACGAAACTACCTTCTTTCTTTGTCTGCTAATATTTTATATTGGTAGAATGATTGCGTGATGTGATTTGATTGATGATGGCATTGGTGTACTTTGAATCTTTAAAAATTAAAATTGTAAATTATGGAAATTTATTGTTGTATTAATATCAAGCAGCCAGAAACTACAAAGAATCCTAAATGTAATTGTAAACTGTATTTTTGTATCCTCTGTTGTATCTCCTCATTCTATGGAAAATTTCCTTTTGTAAGTAAATTCAGTAAATCTGCTATATGCTCTAATAAAATTGTGCTTGAGATCTGGAAGAATAAAAATCATGAAAATTTTTTAAGCTAAATCCTCAGCCCTCTCCTTTTACTAATAAGATCTTTCCTTGTCTTTCAATTCTCCTTTGTGAAAAGGTATATATATTGTAAATACTATAGTCATTTTAGATGGATTTTATATTTTCAGGACCTCGGTTTCATTTTCGTAGATGCACTTATTGGCAGTAGTTGTATCGTACCTATCTACATTGTAAATATTTCAAATTCTAATACTTTCTCAACTTCAAATTATAAAGGTTACTAAAAAGCAATTGAACAAAAGGAACAAGCGTTAAATTTGAATAATTTGTGATGGAAGGGAAATTAAAAGAAGAATCTGATATTGAATTAAATAGAATATTAAATTATCAAAATATAAGATAGTAAATTCCATGCAACACAGGGTCAAGGGTGGGGTGGTGTGGTGCAGGAGGAAAACAAGAAAGTGTTGATTGTGTTATTATAACAAAAATATTAGAAAAAAATGACAAGCATTAATGATAACACAAAAATGAGAAATGATAACATTTATTACTGGTTGGTTGAAAAATTATTTATATATGAAGTTGATTTTGCTCTCTAGCTTCAAAAGTGGTCTTTCGTGCGTTATTCACTATCAAACATTCCCTCTTTCGCTTCAATAAATTTGAAATCTCTACAAGTAGTAATATGCATGTAGTTGGTGGTAGTAGTGGTCTTCTTCCTCCTATCTTCAGTCATTTCATAACTTTGAGTTCACTAATTTACAAAAAAATAGTTAAGTTAAAAGCGACAACTCCACAAGATTTTGGGTGATGCAGTTTTGTTGATGTTAAATAGCTGCTGGATGTTAGAATTTGTCATCTGTGTGTGCGCTCTTGAATTTAATTAGTTATAGGAATAGGAATTAGCCCAAGTCTCTATCTTCGAGATATCGGTACTCGAAAACGAAACCGTCCTTTTTCCTTTGACCCCATTTATCGATGTCAAAGTACACATATGTCCCCTAAACAAACGAAGAAACATTTTAAATTTAGCTCATACACTTTTTACTTCATAAAACGATAAGTAATTAGATATTAATTGTCTCACCTGTTCATATTCGTCATTAATGACTTTTGGTTCCTCATGTCTCTGGAACCACATCATGTATTTAGTGTGAAACCTCCAGCTCTGTTTTTTCAGCACTTTGGCCGCCAAGTACTGTGCTTTCGTCCCCTCCAAATAGTAGAAAATGAAGAACAGTGTCTCGATAGACAGTCGCTGGAAGAACTCAAATGAATCTGAATTCGATAACGGATTCTGTAAACAAACCGAAATCTATATAATTTAGGTAAAGTGAGATTGATTAAAAATACTAGTTTATTATGGAATGTTTGAAGACGAGCGAGTTTTCACGAGCACCTAAAGTCTCAGAAAACTGTTTGGCCCTCACTCTTTACTTTTGCACTAATGACGAACAATATGATATACTCATAATGTTAAAATATACGGATTGTTCGTCCTGTCTAAGAGTGCGACACAATAATAGTATCGATTAAAAAAGTGTTAAATTACTTGAGGATAATAATGTGGTGTAGGATACGGGTTCCTAGGAAGGAATTGTCTCATTCGTTCAGAGTCTGCGGAAACTGGAACGTGACAGTGGGCACTATCCATCATTTGAAACTGTTGTTGATGATCCTTCGTTAAGGGTACGGGACCCAAAGGTGCTACGCCAAGTAATGGGGGTATTTGCGCCGTCTTCTCTACAATATCTGTAAAAATTAAAATATAATATTAGTTTGGGGTTCAGTTGGTTTAAAAATACTTAAAAGGTAATTAGATTAAATATTTAAACCTGTCTCAAAACTAGTTAGAGATTTTGTAAGTTCACACTTTACTCTGTGTAATATGAAATCATTGTATTCTTTCTTGGGATTCAGCGATTCAAAAAACTCAAATTCTACAGTCGACGACTCAAATAGTACTGATAATGAACCCATAATGTTTTCAATAAAACAAGATTTAAAAAATCAGATTACTAGTAAAAATAATAAAAGACGAAATAAACTATTAATCTAACTATAATATTACATGTTTATTTGTCTTGCGTAATATTATACGAAATGAGAAAATAAAACCTCAATTTATCAATTTTACGTCAAGAAATATAATGAATTTGGGTAAACAGATAAATCACGAGAATAATGTATATATCCTTCTAGGGAACAAGTAACAATTCTTGCCTATCTGTCTAATTTGAATCCCCACACATTAGTCAAAATCAAATGTTATTGCATTTCCATATATTTACTGATAGAACAAAGATCCTGTCAGTCGAAAACGGAATTTTTAAATTCAAAAGATTAAGAATATTTACTTGGACTGTTTAAATTAATTTTGAATTTAATACAAAGAGAAAATCATATAAGGCCAAGAAGAAGAGTCAAACAGGAAATTATCCAACGTAACATTTACTTTTACAACCGATAGAATACTAGTAGTAGTCAGTAATCACACTCGGGAATGACACGATCATATTCTTTAACATTTTAATATGAGTTATGAATTACTTTTTGCATGGTCTCCTAATGTAATGCCAGTGCGGTCGAGAACATCTTGTGCCATGGACTTGAGCGAAGCCATGGAGTCAGATTCGCTGAGAATTCGATTAAACAAATGGCCTTGAGATTGATGTAGCCGCAAATAGTCCGATATTGGTGTCGTTTCCAAATTCTATTACGAGAAAGGTTAAAAAAGTAGGAATTATTAGTACAATTTGATAGATATTGAGATAAATAATGTCTCAATCATAATCTATCTCACATTAGAAGAAGCCTGAGCGCCTTGGGGAGGAGCTGAAGAAGCAGAAGCATTTTGCTGTTCTTGTTGCTGATGAATCTGCTGTAGCTGTAATTCTTGAAACAATTGAATATGCTGCTGGGATAAAAGACCCGTGTTGGAATTGTTATGACTTTGATTTGTATTGGTCGAAGTTGTCGGAATCGGAGGAGGAACACCACTAGAAATTGAATTACTATTTGTCGTCGAGAGAATATTAGAGTTTGTTGTCGTCGTCTCATTAGCACTTTCACTGTCTCCACCACCACCAACAACACTATTACCACCAAGAGCACTACTACTAGTCAGACCAATCACATTTGCAGACAAAACACTGCCACTACTGCTATTATTTCCGTTGTTAAGACCCAACGATGAAGAATTTGAATTGTCACAAAAATTATTCCCCAGTCCGTTAAAAGTCTGTTGGAGAAAGGAAGAGTTTTGCAGCGACGATGAGTCTGATGAGTCTCCAAATAATTGATGTTGATTTGTGTGATTTTCTCCTCCTAGTGATAAGGATGTTGAATTTGACAATGTCGGCAGTCCCACATGATCTTGCGATGAAGTGGGTCTTGGCGGTGAGATGAGTCCATTCTCCATTGTTGTTGTCGATCCACATGTTCCAGATCCTTGAGTAATTATACTTCCCCCATGGTCTTCTAACATTGGGGGTGAACCTCCGTTTTCTACTATTCCATTCATTCCTGACGTTAATGACATAACTTCAAACGAATCTATTAAAATTAAAAGTACATCAATGAATACATCATTAGTCACTACTTTGTATTATAGACATTTTAGTAATTAATTTACTTAGTAAGGAGTTAGAATTGTTGGTTGGAGACTTGGACAACGCTCCCGTAGCATTAGAAGCACCTGTCAGCGAGTTATTGTGCTCTATCGAGTCAGTATGGGCTAAACATATTAAAACCATAAATATTTAAAAATACAGTACTAACATGAGGCAAATCTAAAATTATACTTTACTTACATATAGACTTTGAATTATTGAGAGCATTGTGGTAGTTGTGAGTGGGAGAGGAGCTGAGGGAAGAAAGGGACGACACGTGATTCGATAACCCTGAGCTAGGCGAGGAATTATTAGGAGTTCCTCCACCGGCTCCTTTACTTCCCACTACACCCCCACTTGGACTGTGATTCAAGTTCGCTTTCACCGCTACAGGTCTTAACACCTATATAATTTATTTGTAGGAATTAATGGGATTATAAACTTTAATATTCAAGAGTTATTCAGGTTAATATAAAATTACCTTGGAGTTGGAGTTAGAGATATCATCGGATGACTTTCTCCTGGCATTATCTGAGGACTCACTGGAATGAACAGGGGAAATGGGTGAATTGTTCCCACTGGTGGAAACCACCGGCGATGAAGAGAGGGGTAAAGGTGCTGGTGTTAAGCCAACAACGCCCCCTTCACCTTCTTCACCCGTGGCAGGAACAGGTTGGCCCGTAAGTCCGTCGTCAAATTCCTCCAAGCCTTCAATATCGTCGTAGATGAACTCATTCTCTTCAAACTCTGGTTCTTGGTTTGAATCCAGGTAGTAATCGATGTCATCTTTAATTTTCTTTACTTGATTTAAGAATGTTCTTAACTATACCATCATAAGAGACAACAATTAGACTATAATATTTATTCCACAAAGATTGGATTTAGATGAGAATTTAGTACGAACACGAACCGCATTCACATCGGCAGCGAGATTGTCAAGCATCCTCATAAGAGTTTCCAACTTCGTCACATGGAAGCGATGTCGCTCGAGGACCGTCTTGAGCTCATCCAACCGATCTTGTTTGTCCTTATCAAGTCGTTTCTTCTTGGCCGCCAAAATACTTTCTATTTCACATTCAAATTGGTCGATTTGGAGTTGCATCGAGTCTATCGACGCACTCAACCAATTATTTAAATCTTCTCTTTCACGCGTTGTGGGGTCTAATTTTTGAGCTGCTCCTAGTCCTTCTTTTGAGTAGGCTTTTGTTTTTGTTTCTCTTTCAACCACTTTGAAGCGCTCCATTTGCTGTTAAATACAAAAGTAAATGTGTCAAAACTTGTATTCTTTTATAGGAATTGAAGAAGGTGGATAGATAATATTTAAATACTCACGGTTTCGATAAGTTTCCTATTGTCGACAAGCGTACTCTTATCTTTAATCTCGCCCGAAGCAATCCATGACTTAATTTGATCGCGGAGTCGCTGTAACTTTTTGATCTCCTTCTTGAGATCAGCCTCGTACTTTTCTTTCTGATTTGTGTTCGTAGCATTGTGCACTTTTTGCCAGATGTCTTCGAACGTTTCTACTCCTTCGGATACTTTTTTTAAGCAACGGTCTATCTCGCCTGAAATAAAATATGTAACAAACATGTCATGTCATTAATTCAAAACCAAATTATGAACTACTAATTCAAGTAAATAAAACCTTCGATTCCCAATTG
Source organism: Desoria trispinata (assembly GCA_034695165.1). NCBI lineage: Eukaryota > Metazoa > Arthropoda > Collembola > Entomobryomorpha > Isotomidae > Desoria > Desoria trispinata. The sequence continues at coordinate 33,397 of JAQFZB010000045.1, forward strand.
GCAAATATAACAATCCAATCACAACCACCAATACCACAATAATATCAAAGAATCTTACAATATTCTCTGTTCTTCTTTACCTGATAAATTATGTAGACCTTTATGTCTTAATTCGCCTACATACTCATCGTTAATTTTTCTTCGTTGTTCAAGTCTAGCTGCTCTCATTGCAGCCGTTTCGGAAGGATTTTCTTGACTAGTTTCATCCCTTTCTGCTTCCTTTCTAGCTTTGGCTGCTTTCCTATCTCTTTTTCTTTGTCCTTTTGGGATTTTAACACTACTTTCACTAGTACTGTTCGTTTCTGATTTATTTAAGTTACACGATGAATTGAATTCATCATCATCGTCCTCATCGCAACTTTCACAACCAGGCATTTCTGCGACTAAACCGTTTATAAAATCAAACGTGACCATATTATCACCTCCGCCACCCCCACCATCATCGACAAACTCTTGATCATCATCTTCGACGGATGTATTGTCGAGAGACACCGAAGCTGAGTTACTGGAGTCGACTAGATTTTCCATGACGCAGATGAATCCAAATATAATGGCTAACTTAAGAATAAGTCCGTCAGCAAAGACGCTGAGAAGATATATACAGAAGATCACTGCCGAAAATATTGATACGTTGAATAATAACGATTGTAGTAGAGGCCTGCTAAACTTTCGTCGTCTTTGATTGATGTCACACTTGTCGTCACTAAACACTTTCAAAATGCAAGGCAAATTTCAAGTAGTAGTGATAATGGCACCAATCAAAGACAGCTGACTGATACAATAAAGAATATAGAGATCAAATGATGAATGAAAAGGTATTAGAAAATGCAGCATTGGTGATTTTTGGAATTGCAAATTCAAAATATTTGAGAAATACTAAACAATACATTTTATTTGAAAAGTAATTAGAAGTTATATCAAAATACCAACCAACCAATGCAGCTGATATTTTTTTGAAAGACTCAATGACAGAAAGAAAGTGTATCTACCATTGAATATAAATAAATGTTCTTTGCAGGTTCTACAGAAAGCAAGTGTCGCAATCACAAAAGTAATTCACTTTCTTTCTCTTCTCCTGCAACGAAGAAAAACTCAATACGTTAAACAAAACGCGATGTAAATTCTCAGTTATTTAAAGAAACAGAAAGATAAGAATATCATTTAGACAATAGAATAATGGAATGCTTTTGTTTTGAATTGAAAAACGATATTTTTTACATTTTGAAATTTTAAATTTCAAACGCTTGCATTAAACACACGAATGGATTAAGATAAGAGGATAAGCACAGTTATCTATGTTGTCAATGCAGAATGAGAATGATGAAGATTCGTAAAACGAAGAAACGTGTTTTGATTGCAAAGGAATGAAGACGACTGACACAACTGACGACAGTCACAGTCACTTCAATTTCAATGGCTGATATGATATAGATATTGCGACATGCGACAATGACAATATGACCAGAGCTCTGACTGACTGCACCACACAAAAGCAGAACTTCGCAAATTTAAAATGCGCGCAACGCACCCAGTCATATTTTATTGCGCGGCATTACATAATTCAAATGTTTTTCATTCTATTTGTTTACGTTTTTGTTTGATTTTGTTTCTTTTAAAAAATTGAATGAATTGGAATGAAATTAATCGGAATTCGCCTGCGATAAAGCGATTTATACACTAGAACTAGAAATACGAAGATACTTTACATTACAAACGGAAGATACAACGAAGGACGACGGTTGACGAACGACGAAAGCGATGGAACGGGAGTTTTTTTTATATCACAATTGTTAAGAAAGGGCCACTTCCACTTGTAGACAAGGATGTCTACACCCTGTGGCTCAACTTAACTACCGACAATGTAGCCAGAATAAACAGTCAAGTCACCGGAGACGTGAGTACATTATTATCTTTATCTGTAATGTTGTACAGTCAATCAGTCAACAACACTTGACTGTGTTCACAGTAATTTTCTTTCGGTTGTCCGTCGTCGGTTAATTTAAATATTATTCTAATTTGATTTCACAAAATTTGAATCTTTAGCAATCTTTATCTAGGATCCTTGAGATTGGAGAGATTCACTCTCTAGATTAGAAACAGCAAATGACTTCAGATTTGGAATAAGAAATAATAACAGTGAAAGAAAACTCAGGTACGATTTCAATTTTTCAAAAAGTTATAGTATAATAATAATAACATACATCTAATTGTTATCGTGGTACGTGATTGTGTTGTGATTGTTATTGCCAACTTTTCCCCCCAGTGAAATGGAAGTTCTACTAATTCTTTCCGTAAATCTTACCCTGGAGTTTTCTAGTCGCTGCCATCGCTATGAACAAGGATATTTTGTTCGAAGGAGTAGATGATACATAGTCAATCCAAATTCTCAGTTTTGTTCGCCCAACAACTTCATCCACTCCACCCCTGTTGGAAGTAAGTCTCTCCAAATTGCAAGCTTTTATTTTCGTTCGCCTTAGAAGTATTGTAAGTAAATTGCCAAACTTTAAATTAGCTAACTTCTGGACGGTTCCTTTTAGATTCTTGTCATCCAAACAAATCTGTAAATTATTAAAGATGAGCAATTTATTCAATATTTCTAATTTTAATTTAAATGTATCCTTTTAATATTTTGATTATTAATGAAAATGATAGCAATTCCTATTTTCCACCTATTATTTCATTATTATCTTATCATTATTATTTCTGTTTAAAAAACAAGTTTCTAATTGCAAATTGTAAACAAACAAAAACACATGTAACGGAGTTGTCTGTTAAAACACAATGTAACGTACTAAAATCATTTTTTGAATCATTATAAAAAACAATTTAATAAAACAATTATTTTAATTGTCAACAGGGTTCCAGTTTCCAAGAAGGATCTTGTGAGTTGACCGTGAAATTGGAAAACCTCTCTACTCCTCAGATTATACAATAGATCAACTTGTTTATTGACGTAATTATTTTACAACAATGTACTTACTTTATAATTGCGTAAAATATTTAATTTAAGTAACTCGCTCGCACCAAATTAACGCCCAATGTTGTAAAATAACAATTTAACTTATGATTATTAGATTAATTTATTTTCTGATTTAAAAATCGGAATACAAAGAAGAAATCGATAGGTTAAATTTAGAATTTAAAAATTCACACTCAAATGTTTTTGTTTAAACTTCAACAAGATAGTCTTCCTTTTGAATGAAAGTTGAAAGAATCATTCCAAGATCAAACTATAAAATTTCTAATTTTCAATTCAATATATGAAGATAGAGAAATTTAGCGTGGAAATTTAGAGTGAAAATTTGAAAACAGTTTTCGTTTAGTTTTGGACTCTTAACTTTTTCTCTTACAAAAGTACACTCTTTGATTTCATATTTGATCGTATCGTTGTTCGTGAGTTGGTTTATAGTATTGAGTAGTCTAGTCTAGTATGGGTATGGAGTAAGCATTTATTTCCACAGAGTATTATTATGCAGGTTTGTTGTTCCTAAGCAGAAAACTACGATGTTCTACACCACAGTTAGGCTCCAATGAGTTCCTGAAGGCCTTTTTTCCAATCCAAATACTAGTTTTGCTTCAGACAGTACTTTTACTATAAGCACTGTGATCTTCAGTTAGTCGTAGTGCCGCAGTACGGCCACATATCGGCCCACAATAGGGTTAAAATTTCAAAGAGTTGTACATTTATCTTGTGATAACTCTTTCATTTAATTATTTCGAAGTTTTATGAATTGTTTTTTTGTGTAACAGAATTATGATGCCCTTTGGGAATTTGGGATGCTAGGATTATGAATGAATCTATAAATACCATCATCATTATTCTAATTCCTGATCCCTTTAAGAAGAGGAGAACCTTCATGCAATATCCTAAAGGTACTAATCCCTCCAACAACTACTACCTGAATGTGTCAAACGGAAATACAACAGCATGCTCCTGCTGCTTTAGCCGTTATAAAGAAAAAGATCAAACACCATCAATGGATTCCCCATAAGGCCAACCGCTTAGAAGTATTAAAGTGCATGAATTTCCACCAACTGAGGCAGAGATGGCTCATCCTTTACAATTGAAATGAACGAGTTCTCTAGAAATACTCCAATTTTTATTTAAAATCGGGGTTTTTCCTTTACTGCTGGTGATAATCCATTTAAATTCAATATTAGTTACGCTAAGCTAGCTTTAATCCTACTTTCCTATACGTAGTTTCTTATAGTTCAGCACTTTTAGTAAGTAATATTTTAAGGCTATACTATAACTATAGGTTATATTTATAATAATACGCAATACGCCAACCACATATATGCTTATCTAACTACGCTTATCATAATTGCTATTAAAGTTATCTTAGGATTGTTTTTATTTTATACCTATATATCCGTATGATTTCTTAATAGTCTTTATCTTTAGTCGTCAGTGTCGTGTCGTCAGCAGGTATTGAGATTGCGGCGAGGAAAATCAGGATTCTCAGCTTGTCCCATTCATTTATATAAGCAAGAGCAAGCAGTAATATACCTATATCTCTGATATGAATTGATACTTTGCTTGAATATTTAACGAACTTACTCGCCAAGAAAGAAAACTATTTTAAGAACTAATAAGAATTTTTAATCTTGAATCTTAATGCTAATCATTTCTTCATGCTCTTTTTTTAATGTTTATTCTGACTTTTAAACTTGAAAAATATCGGAGGCTGTTAAGTGGAGGATTTTATTTTGGGGTAAAGTGAACCATATAGGATTAAGAAAGAATGAATATTTTATCCACAATCCAATGCAATATTATTGTGCAATCCATTTTTCATGTCCATTCCAAAAGATTATTTAGATTATCTTGTTTTTCCATGAGGCAATATGATAACCTGGATAAGATGAATCAAAAGGATTCAGTACAAAAAGAACAGCAGAAATCTAAATCTCATTCGCAATGTGCTGCTCAATTGGATATATTTATTGGTCCGTAGATTAATATTGATTTGCCTAATTGATTAATCTTCTAGGATTGGGTCTAATGCTAATGCTAATACTAATGGCTATCTTATGACATGGGCGTTTTTTCTAAGACGAAGATTCTCGACTCTCGATCTTATTCCATCTCTCATTTTGTTTCATTTAAGCTAAATTTAACATGAAAGTTGTTGCATGTTTAAGAAATTTAAAAATATCTTTACTCTGAAGTGATTTCAATGATAAAGTTTTGTTTGGCATATTTGCAATTTCAATTGATTGTAATTTTATTATCTGTGAACTTATTTCTAATTCTCTTGCACAGGTTTCCTAATCTTAAAATCACAGGAGTCAGAGTCACTAATTTCTCAGCAATTACCACTATTACAAGGGACCAAGAGTTTAATTCTCTGTAATTATGCTGCGACCTTGGGGAATCTTCTTGGTAAGGAAATATACAATAACATGGATTATAGATTGTTTGTTGATTATTGTGTATGATGATGGGATATATTTGTTTAGGTGACTTCATTTGTGGCTTTGACCCTCATAGTAATTGTCGATGGGAATCAACAATCATTCATGAGACAATTCGCTCAAGAGTTCAATCAGCCCCTTAGAGTTCCATTAAGTGGACCAGGGGAGTATATGGATAGTTTTTCAACACAGCCAAGAGATCGTCGACAACCGGTTCAGGCACAGGCTCGTAATCATCCCCAGGGAAGATCTCCAAAGGAGTAAGTGAAGCAACTTTATGTCGAGAGCCTAACTTCTAATTTAGTTGGTTCTTGGTTCTGTTTCTTTTAGGGAATATGACGAAGACGGAGAGTATTGTCAACGGAACAATCCCAAATGGAATAAAAAGTTCATTTTACGTGTCTACCGAGAAGTAATTGCTAATAAGGAGACAGCAAATGTGAGCACACATTTTTCTGCCCTTATGATAGTTTAAAAAATTTATAATTTTTGTTGATTTTTCTAGCTGGACAAATATTTTAGTTTGACATATATCCAACATAATCCTGCTGTTGGAGATGGCGTAGAGGCTTTATTGGCTGCCTTGAGTTTCGATGGGGTCCTAGCAGGAGAACCACAGCCCGTTAATTTACTTCATATAGCTGCGGATGGAGATCTCGTGTGGATGCATCATTGGAAGATTGGGGCCTCAGGGGGAACTTTCCTTCATGTCGATATCTTTAGAGTGGAATGCGGAAAAATTGCTGAACATTGGGATGTCATTCAACCATTCGATAGAAGCCAACCGTCATTAAATGACCATCCGTTCTTCTAATTACTAAAGCGAAATTCTCCTTCTGGTGTTGTGTTATCTTAGTCATAATCATAATTTTCTCATTGATTTTCAGTTTGAAGAAATAAAAATATTTTGTTTATTAGAAATTAAAAAAACAATATTATTATGGATAACTTTTGTAGTATTTAATTCACAATGTGATAATTTAGGAATTAGAAAACTCAATTTGATCGTTTAAACTTTTTCTTGCCACGATTATCATTTCTATTGGGTTTATTTAATCGCTTTCTGACCCCCATGGATTCCTCTGTATCGTCACCATCGCCATCGTCTCCACCTTTCTTTCTTCCTTTCCCTGCACCTCTACGCTTGTCCTCTTGTTCTTTCATTTCCTGTAAACAAGGATAAACATATTTAGATAAGTCAGCAGTCAGTACTATTTATTAACATCAATGATGAATAATTTACCATCTTAGCGAATCTCTGCGCTTCTGAAACTCGTTCTGTGAGAATCATAACTTCTTCTTCTTCTGTTTTATATACTGGAAGCTTTTTCTCTATTAAATGTTCAATCCGTTGATAAAGTTCAACATCGTACTAAAAACAAATATTAGACTCATTAATTTAACTTTAGTTATTACAAACAAATTGTAGAATTTCACAATACCTGTGTTACAAACGTCATCGCTTTCCCAGATCGACCAGCGCGAGCTGTTCTTCCAACTCGATGAATATAATCCTTACTATGCGTCGGAATATCGAAATTAATGACAACATCTACATGAGGAATATCTAACCCCCTGAAATTAAAAGGGTAATTTAATTAATCAATAACTTGAACAAAAAACAAAAGATAAATAGATACATACCTGCTTGCTACATCCGTTGAAATCAGGATGGATCGGTTCTTTGCTCTAAATTTATTTAATGACGCTAATCTTTTATTCTGTGACATCTGACCATGCAAAGGAATTGCATGGAATCCCAAGTTCCTCAACATCAAGGCCGTTCTCATAGCGTTTGCACATGTGGCGCAGAATACCATGAAAGAATTACCTGCAAGTTCATTTAGGATGTGCACTAAATATACGTCCTAAAACAAATAAAATATTTTAGTTTCAAAAATATTTTGGACGAATAATATTATTAATTACCTTGAACTTGAGAGGAATAAAAAGATAATATTGTTGCAACTTGTCCACTGTTTTGTATTTAGTTGACACTTCAACTTTCACAGGATCTTTGAGAGAAGCTCTTTGTAGTTTTTGAACTTTCTTAGTCATTGTTGCGGAAAACATAAACGTTCTACGGTCTGCAGGAATAACACGGAGAATTTTGTCAACTTCAGCTTCAAAATCAAGATTTAAAATTCGGTCAGCTTCGTCCATAACCTGTAAAATAAAAATATCCAATGATGTTTTATTGTCCATAAAATGTGGAAATATAAGTTAATCAACAATGAACTAAATTCCAATGCATCGTTGCTTACCAAATATTTTAAACTTTTAAGATGAAATCCTTTAGTGTTTTCCAAGTGATCAACCAGTCTTCCAGGGGTAGCAATAATGATATGAGGTTTCTTAGCCAAACTCAAAGCTTGCGTCATCATGTCAATTCCTCCTACTATAACGGAACACTTTACTCCAATTCTTGCGCCAAGGGCCTCAAATTGTTCTGAAATTTGGAAAGCTAATTCTCTTGTGGGAGTTAAAACAAGAGCAAATAATCTTTGAGGATGTTCTAAAAGACTTTGAAGAATAGGAAGTGCAAAGGCACCAGTTTTTCCAGAACCCGTTTCTGCTAATCCGATGACATCTTTTCCTAAATTATTAAAAACGAAAATTGATTAAAATATTACATTTAATGAATCAATAATTAAAATTCCAACCTGATAATGCTACAGGGATGGCTTCACATTGAATCTTTGTCGGTTTCGTCCATTTCAGTTGTGTACAAGCCTCGCTAAGTGCATCCACGATTCCCTGTTAATTAAGTATCGTCCAATTTCAATTAACTATTTCATTTTTATGGTTTACATGTGAATTTAAATTAATAATTATTAATTACCAAATCTTTAAATGAAAGATTAACTTCCTCCTCCTCACTTTCCTCTTCGACGACGTCGTCATCAACTGGGTCATCTTCCTTCCCCTTGTCGACATTTTTACTTTTGCCATTGGAATTTAAACCATTTTTTGAAATCTTAGTTTTCTTTGATGTCGAAATCGAAATCTTTTCTACAACTGGTTCGACTTCTTGTTCTTCGTCTGATGATGATAAAACTTGTTCCTCAACGTCACTATCTCCTCCATCAGAGGAAGTGTCCCCTTTGACATCATCCTCAGCACTCATGATGATTTGTCTTATCAATTAACTTATCGAGATTTCAATTAAAACTTAAAAAAACGAGTGACAATGACAATTATCGAGCACGTGTGGAGAACTTTTGGTGGACAAAATAAGATGTGGAGAGATTGGCGGTAAATTCAAATGCTGCTGACTGGAAGGGATGTAAATAAACAACATTCCTGGAAAACTTCTAAAAAATAAAGTAGGACATCTTCTAGAATTTAATCTTCCTGACCTAAAAAGTTAAATCTTAATTATCCAGACCAAATTTAATTAACTGGGGTGCGTACAGTGTGTTTGTGTGTAGCGAACAATGGGGAGAAGAAGTGATTATTAATGGAATCCATCTGCAAAGAACTTCTTCAATTTAATAAGGTTTGTTTTAATTTCTTGATCTTTTTCTCGTATTTTTTACTTTGTTTCTCTCAAGTACACAATTAAAATAATACAGTCATATTAAGCAATATAAAAATACCATAGGTTTAACTTAACGTAAAATCTACAGATTTGATTTTGATAAGTTGTAAGTCTTCTAATTTTATTCAAAATTGTCATTATTTATTTTGCTAAGTAGTTGCAAAGGACCATTCATTCAAATTCATTTTTCATATTTTCATTCAGTAGATAATTTATTATAAAGCTTAATAAATTATAAAATAAAATATTAAAATAAAATAAATTATTATGTTAGGTATTAGGCAAAAAGTAAAGAGAGATGACAACACAGACGAGCATTTAGAGAATCAAATCAACAATGAAACAAAATGTCGACCTCGACAGTATTGAATTATTTATAAATTTACTTTCATTTTAACTTTCATTGCCGTCAATCAATTCTAAAGGTCCGTACGTACGTCGTGCGTACAGACTTTTAAAAATTATAAACTTTCTATTCCCGTAATAAGAGTATAATTATTCCAGTCATTGCATTGCATATTTTTATTTCATTTTTTATCACATAACATCATGTATTAATATTATATTAGTAAGCCAGACGAAGATATGGAAAATGATAATGGCACTGACAAATTCTGGAGTCTGCCTACGGTTTACAACATAGAATAGACCACCCTATGGTTTTTTTTACTTTTACTGTTGTATTATACAATACAAGTTCTTGAGCTCATTAAATATTCATCTGAAGAACTACACAGAACATGTTTACACCGCTGCATACTTCATTTAAATACATTAATTTCCAAAAAACTGAATAAAAACATCTTGACTTGTTCACGAAGTTGAAACGAGTAAAAAAGCAAGTATTCTTCCAGCAGCATATAAGGCAAGTCACCCTTTGAAATGTTGTTGGATTACTTTTCTTATGACTGGTCCTAGTCTTTTCTTGTTTTCTTTATGTGGATGCTTCTAAAAATATGAATGAGCTAAAGACATTATCATACAAATCTTTAGTTCACAAAAAATCTTGTCTCTGCACCTTTTGTCTTTTGCTATAATAATGCTCATGCAGTACCAACTGCAAACTGCAATAATTCAAGTGACCACGTTTCATGAAAACTTTTTTAAATATTTTATATCCAAAATTAATAATGTAGCTTAATTTTTAGATTTTTAATTTGTTTTTTGGGGCTGCAGTGATTTGGTGTAAGTGAAAAATGTTCTTCGCTGATTCACAATCAGAAATACTTATCTTGGGTTGACACTGGTCTGGCCTGGCATGACATATTTCCATGAGTAATTCGATAAGCTTCGTGTAGAAAATGTAAACACTTTTTGGGAATTTTGCAGAGATAGATAAAGGAACAAGGTGAGACTCACATCCTATTCCATCAATTCCATGTCGGCTTCATAATATCAAATCATCGCCACATTAACATCATTAAATCATTATGTAATGATTTATTTTTAACTAAGTATCGTCAATTAGCTTGTTAGTCATTACTTTTAATAACGAATGAATGGATTCATTTAGTTCTTCCAACACGGCCATCATGGACAGATTATAAAAGATCTTATACCAAACACTTAAATAAATAAATAATAAAATCAGTTAAAATAATTTATGTGCCATTAGTCCAGAAATAGTGACATGCTTCTTGACTATAAAGAGCTTAGTTCATAGTTTATCATAATTCAATTGAAGGTTAATTACTAATCTGTTAATTTAAATTAAAAATTAATTCTACATAATTTTTTTTTTCTTTATCCAAATAGGAGAAAGCCGAAAAGTAGAGTAAAAATAATGATGGGGAAGAAGAAATTTTTGAAAGTACAAACTTTGCTCCTGCAAAAGCACCTGCAGAAGACCGAAATTTAAGGACAGTTGATTGAGAAAAAAGTGTTCAGTGGTAATAGGAATTCGTTATGTCGTTCTCATTTTATACCCCAATTGAGAAGAGTTATCAGGATAATTCACATAATCTTTGGTCGTATGGGGGCAGTACTCAATTCCTCCTTGGTAAGATATATTTCAATATTCAATATTAATTACGATTTATATAACTTTAGTAATACCTGTACTGTCATGTGTGTATTGTAGGAGGAGATGGTCATTGTGGCAGTAGCAATTCATTAAATCGAAGTTCCAGTTCCAATAGCACGCGATGTTCAATAAGCGAGCCAAAACCTTCTGCCTTTTCTTTAAATTCACAAGTACAATTACGGTTTCTAAATCCCGGTGATTATGATGTAGTGAAAACACTTTGTGAAGAATGGTTTCCTGTTGAATATCCTGCAAAATGGTTTGAAGCCATCACATCTGATACAAATCTCTTCTCCCTAGCTGCAATTTTAAATGGGAAGATCATCGGACTTATTGTCGCGGAGCTTAAACAAGGAAGAGATCTTAATAGGGAGGATAAAGATATTCTTTGTGACTCTCATTTGAGATTCACTGCAGCTTATATTCTTAGTTTAGGTGTCGTGGATTCTAGCAGGTTTGTTTTTTTATCAACAATTGGGATTCAAGTACTATCTTTTACTGTATAAGGAAATTATTTTTCTATTCAATTTTAACTTCAGACGTCAAGGTGTCGCTTCATTACTGCTATCAAGTCTTCTTAATCATTTATCAACCCTTAATTGTAAAGCCGTTTATCTTCACGTACTAACTTCCAATGAACCAGCACTGCATTTTTACGAAAAACATAATTTTAGGTAAAATCTCTACAAATTAAAGGGATTCATTGTATTATTTTATGATTTTATGTCTTATTATTATTACAGAGTTCATAAATTCTTGCCATATTATTACTCCATTGGAGGTCGTGCTCGGGATGGATTTACATACATACTATACTTAAATGGTGGACATGGACCATGGGGTATTCAAGAGTATGCTGCACATTTTTGCGAGGTGATTAATCATTTTACATGTAATATTTGTGTTATATTTCAAAATAATTAATTAAACCTGTGGTTTCTCATTAGATAACGATTCGTGAACTAAGTTCATTTCCACGATGGTTCGCAACACGGATTAGTAACGTCGTTCATTCTATAACTGCCATGGTCAGATAGCAGCTACTGATATCAAGAAGAAATTATCAACCGATTGTGGTGTGAAATCACTTACAAATTTAATCCCAACACTTTCACAATTTTTTCACGTCAGCATCACTCCAAGAGAGAATTACAAGGTACTATTCGTATTTTTACTTCTTTCAAGAAATTACAAGAAATCAGGATGTGATTTCGTAAATATCCGACTCTGAATTGAAAGAAAGCAACAGGATAACAGGACCGTGTAGTATTGAAGTGTAATGAAAAGTGTTCAAAGGCTCGGATTACGGTTGATACCTTGTCTGTACATCTTACCGTCCTCAGAAGAATAAAAGCAAGGAAATATAAGTTTGATGATATGATAAGCATCCCAATGAAGAACCTCTTATATAATACCTGTCCTATATAAATATGACATTCAGTTTGTTACATGTATTTGGATTAGTCACGATTGAATGATATTACAAATTACACATTATTATTACGTAGAGATCAAGGCGATCTGACAACCATTCTTATCCAATAGCCTTTAAGTTCAATTACCGTTCAATTATGACTTATACAGTTTGCCTATATTTTAGGGCTATTAGAGCTAAATATTATGCCATGTTATAGACTTTATAAATTAAAGATATTATTAATGTTATTAAGAATTTCAAACTAAAGAAAGGTGAATGAATATTTCATATTAATTAACGCCGACCGGTGGTGTAGTAGTAACGTTAAATAATTTCCTAATTATTGTATTGTGATCCTTAAAATGTCCACTTGTCGTATTTAAACAGTTAAGTTTTGCCAATAATTGTAGTTTTAATTTAATGTTTTGCAAGTTTGTGAACCTTTTTTGGATTTTGTACCTGAACCTATAATTCTTGAAATACGTATTACAACTTTCATATACCGTCAAATAGCAGCACTGTTGATATTTACTTGACAATTCCTCACAAAATGACATAATATTATTAATCTTACAATTCAAATGGATTAATTTAATTTACCTCATAATATTGTTAATTACCTGCTTGAACCAAAAAACAAAGACCTTACGTTCTCTTTTAATTAAGGAATGTTTCAAAGAGCACTTAAGAAAGTGGTGTCATATTGATTTAGTCACATCTAATCATCTCTATTTTTAATCTTAATGTTTTAAGAACTTATTGTGAAATTATATATAATTAAAATACCGATGCAGATGCAATTATTAACTGCGTACATTATATAATAATACTATTAATTAATAAATTAAACCTCCTCAGATTGAAATCTTCAGTTCTCAATTAGTAACATTTTTTATTCAAAATAAATTTCTCTTCAACTTTCATATCACGTAGAATATCACAACTTTTAAATAAAGTAGGTAATTTAAAGCTAATATAATTTATAACGTTTTCAAAAATGTTAAATCAACCAAAGAAACTAAACCTAGTGAAAGTAATTAAAGTCACGAGAATCCATGTGGGCGTTGATGATCTGGAAGTTCCACTTGGTTTGGGGGCAACTTCTCCTTCACTATTGCCGTGAGTATTTGGAGCTTCAGTCGTGGTGGTTGTGGTAGTGCTCGTGGTTGTTGTACTACTGTCTGAACCCATCTCTGTGACATCCGGTTTAGCACGACCGTTAACAGTTCCATTTCCAGTCGAATCTATTGAACGTGTTTCTTCTAATCGGGCATCGTCCTCTGGATTAACATCATTCACATCAGAGGGAGATAGGGCGACTGTGAACTCTTCATTTTGTACCTGATCCATTATAAATTTCAATATTAGATATATTATACCTAATGTTACTATAATGATCCATACCTGAACAACCCCTTTGAATGCTTCCAATTGACTTGGAGATAAACTATTGAACTGAGCTGCCGAGATGGCATTAGCAGAATCAAACGACATTTTAGAAACTTGTTCTGGAGTCAACGCCAAGAATGATGATGGGGTTAGAGCTCTTACAGCTTGGGATTGAAGACCTTGCATGGCTTCTGCGGGTATTGATGATATCAGTTCTGATTTAAGACCTAGAAAAAGGGGACAAAATTTATAATGTAAAAAATTGATTTTCAAAAAATAAATTTATTAATATTATTACCAGCAAAGACGACTCCAATCACAGAGACATCCTCTTGTGTCCAAAGTCTTGGAGGTCCATAATTGGCAGGTCGGACTGCATGATTAGCCAGAGTTGAAAGTACTTCCATGGAACATCCTTCCAGTTTCCCAAGCATTGGAGACGTATCCACAAAAAGTGATGCATCAGACTCAAAAATAGAATTAACTATTTTATCAGAGAATCCACAGAGAATATTTCCTAAAGCTAGGACAGTTATCCTTAGATTCTCTGGTCGTGCAATTCCTTGCGAGAATCCGGGGAAAATTCTGTTATCCAAGTTGAATTTTTCAGAAACGGCTTTTAGCTAGTGGATTTTAATTAAATACAAATAATTAATTTAATTTCATAATTAAGATTAAAATCTGTGAATCATACCACATCAGGGTCAGTAATCTTTGAGCCGAGAATTGATAAGATATCAAAACTTCCAGGAATAGTCAAATCCATTTGCGAGATATCAATTGCATTTGGAGCATTCGTTGTACTGGAATTTCCTACGTCATCAACTTTTCCAGAAGCTTCCAAAGCTGTGACTAAACTTCCCAATTCCACAAGTGTCATTGTTCTCAGTTTGTCCGTTGTTAGGAATAGTTTTCGGACTATTATGTCCAAAATCCCAGATTTCATTTCCGGTTCCCATTCAATTTTTCCTAGGGGTTCAATGCAATCGAATAAATCGTTTGAAGAGAGCTTATCAAGGTCATCAAGAGTTAAGCCAATGGCGGCTACTCCTGCTGCTTTTATTCCGTGGCAAGTTATCTATCGAACCAGAACAAAAGAACATTTTATAAGGATTTTATACGAAAAGGATGATTATGTTACCTCTGGTTGTTGATCAGAATTTGAGCCACTTCCAAATTGAACACTTGGATCTGAATTTGGATTTGCGGCACGCGCACGATCATCCAATGGGGCTGAGGTGGATGATGTGCTATTTTTGGATGGATCTGTTGCTCCTGTTGAATTGGAATGTGGTATTCCACGAAGAGTCAAGTCCAAGGATTGATCAGGAGTGAATAGGTTTCCAGATTGGTCGATAAATTGACCTTGAGATCCAAATTGTCCTTGTTGGCCAAATTGTCCCTGACCTTGTCCTTGGAATTGTCCCTGTTGACCAAATTGTCCTTGTTGACCGAATTGCCCTTGTTGGCCAAATTGCCCCTGTTGACCAAATCCTTGTCCTCTTTGTCCTTGCCCAAATTGACCTTGACCCTGTTGTCCAAAACGACCCTGTCCTTGATTACTAAATTGATTTTGCTGTTGACCAAACTGGCTCTGTCCTTGCCCTTGAAATTGTCCCTGTCCTTGAGTTCCAAATTGTCCTGAACCCTGAATACCAAATTGATCTTGGTTTCCAAATTGTCCGGGATTTTGGATGCCAAATTGACTTTGACCTTGCAATTGTCCCTGACCCTGAGCTGAGAATGGACCTACTCCAAGTTGTCCTTGGGTTTCAAACTGACCTTGTCCTTGAGTTCCTAGTGGTCCAACACCTAATTGACCCTGTCCTTGAACCTGTCCTTGAGCTCCAAAAGGTCCTAGTTGACCTTGACCTTGGATTTCGAATTGCTTTTGGACTTGAATATCTTTATTGGGGACAAACTGAATTGGAGTCTGCTGATATTGGTTCCCATACTGCTGTTGACTTGTTGGATATTGCTTACTGTATTGATTTGGTCCTAGTCCTTGTGTTGCATATTGGTTTTGTCCAAATCGTTGTGGGGCTGATCCTTGACCTTGTTGTTGATATTGGTTAATTGGAGTTGATGTTCCGAATTGAGACTTTTGTCCATATTGTCCCACAGGAGATTGAGATTGGTCTAGAAATTGTCCTTTCTCTAATGACAGTGACCTTCCTTGTAGCTGATCTTGAGATTGATCTAAAAACAATCCCTTGTTTTGTGTACTTCCGATTGAAAATGGACTTTGATATTGGTCAACAAATTGTCCCTTGTCCAGTGACCTTTGATTTTGTGACTGATCGATAAATTGTGATGGACCATTAGATTGTGTTTGGCCAAAAAATTGTCCTTTGTCTTGGAATTGGGATCTTACAGGGACTTGACTTTGATATTGGTCCACAAATTGCCCCTTATCGAGTGACCTTCCTTGAATTTGATCTTGTTGTGATTGTAGTCCGAAAGACATTGGATTTTTGTTCCCAAATTGTCCCTGATCTGGAACAATTCCTGCACTTCTTTGGTCTGGCATTTTGGGTGCATTTATATCTGATGAAGGTGTCATAGGCATTTGATCTTGCATTTTCTGCATCGGTCCAGGAGCTGGTGCACCCAGTGGTTGCGGCATATCGGATACTTTCTGTGGGGATTGAGCTGCTGAAGGCGCAGGAACCGAGACAGGGACAGCATTGGTTTTTGGCTTGTCAAAATTAGTCGGGAATTTAAATTCCGGTTGTTTCGAAGAAGCTACAGGTTCAATGGAAATGGGAATCTGTCTGCTTTTTCTTATGAGAGTAAATTCAGCCCATCTTGGGAGTCTTCCTGTTCTTCCAACACTGTTCTTGATAAGTTCATCTGGAGTTTTGACAGTATTCACCAACCATTGTGCACCATGTGACAATTGACGCATCAAAGTCTTATACGAAGCTTTGAAATCTGCACCTTCATTTCCAAGAGATTCAGCACACATTTCCACAAAACTGTTCCAAAGCAAAGAAATAGAAATATAGATATATCATAATATAAAACATATGAGAAATAAATACCTAATTTTTCCAGTACGACCCACAACACTAAGCTGTCTATCAAATCCCGTCTCTTTGAGAAATGGACTGACTGCTTTAGCAATGGCATCATGGCTTATCTTTGATAACTCAGTGGGTGGAACACTGATAAGTAAATCACCAATTGCTGCCAATTCATATTCATTCCAACTGCTAGTGTCCTTCCCAAAGGCTGCTTGTAACATCTGAAACCATTTCGATCTCATGGCACTTGTCATACAGCATGTCTTCTCTCCTGGAGTTCCCATTGCTTCCAATGTGTCCTTTAATTTTAATGAAGAAAGAAATTAACATCTTTAATTATAATTTCTAATTAATTAAACCTACTTTAAAGAATTGTACTGGCCAATTGCCCAAAAAGACATCACTGGAGTAGCAAAGAAGATTTCCAAGTTTTTGAATAGTCTCCGAGTCCACAGTCATTGGAGTTTGTCGACTGCTAATATCTTCTTGTGGTGGTGGGACATCATCTTCTTTGGTTCTTGGACTAATTTCATCAATACCTCCATCAGCATCAACTGGCGTCCCCAATCCAACATCATCCTCCGATACAGGAATAGTCGAAGCATCATCCGATGGAGTAGGTGATGGTTCTTCTGGGGTTATATCTCGTCGTTGTTTAACTCCTTGATGGTTTTGGTTCTTGGGTTGACTTTTAAGGGTTTGTATGTCCGCAAAGAGAGTATTTGCATACCAATGGAGTTCTTCAATAGGAACCATATGGAATAGATCAAGGGGTCCAAGACGACCGATCTCTTCAATGATTGAGGATCTAGTTGGGGCATCTAATGTTTCCAAAGATCTTGATGGAATCAATGACAATGTTTCACCTCCAATGGCATCAATCTCTCCAAGATTAAGTTGTCTAAGAATATGATCACTGTTGACATCCGTGTGATTTCCTCCATTTAGTCCACGTTT
The DNA here is from genome assembly GCA_034695165.1 of Desoria trispinata. Taxonomy (NCBI): domain Eukaryota; kingdom Metazoa; phylum Arthropoda; class Collembola; order Entomobryomorpha; family Isotomidae; genus Desoria; species Desoria trispinata. Next base: position 51,168 of record JAQFZB010000045.1, read on the forward strand.
AATCTTCAAATAATCAACAACCTTATCAAGGAAACAAGGTCGGAGATTCAATTCAAAGTCCAATTCTGGTCTTAGTTTCCGTAAACCGTAGAGTTCATGACGATAATGAAGAATCACAGGGATTACATCCAGTGGATCTATTAAACGGACTTCTTTGCATGATAAGCCCAATATGGCGAGATTCACGGCATGTGTTAAACCTAATGGGGAACGTCCTAGAAGATCTTCGGCAGTCCAACGTGTCAATTGAGCTGTATCTCGCACCTACAATCCAATCATATCAAAAAAATTTCCTTGTAAGTAATTTTCCATTTGAATTTTATTAGTTATTCTTCTTTTCTTACCCAATTAAGCCATGAAGATAAAACCGTTTTAGGAAGTAATTTCGCTTGAATTGCTGTCACACCAAATCTCCCTGTTTCTGGCATTTCGACAACAGTTTTAATAATTGATGGCATATTCTTAGATATTAGTCTGGGACTGAAGAGTTCAAAGAGATCCGATGGATTGGATGCACTCATGAGATTCCGAAGAATTGTCGCTTCACTTAATCTGTTACGTATTCTTTGGATGATAACCGCCTATTTGGGATAAAAACAATAAGATGATACGATACATTAAATATTTGGATAATTGTACTTGGGTTATCATACCTTCTGCGATGTGAGCATTCCCTCCGACTCCTCAATAAGTGCCCTTAATACTTCCGGTCTGACTAATGGAGATCCAAGAAGAACTTGACTGATATTCTGTGTTGGAATTCCCTTTTGAAAAGGTGTTGGAATCAAAAAGACATAATCTGGTTTAAATCTTTCATCAATTGTCGTCATAATTTGTGATGTCAGGTAAAAGATCTGAAATGGACTTAATTTATTTGATCTAATTGCTTGCAACGTATTGGAATCCCAATTGATAAGATCTGGGGGAATTTGAAATAATGTAGATTTAGGAAGAAGGAATAACATTCGCCCCATTTGAGACAATTCTCGTTTTGCCCATGTTTGTGGTTGGGCCATTGTTAATCCTGTTGTTGTATTCACTAGGGGCCACATGTAATTTGATATCTATTTAAGAAAAGTATTTAAAAAATGATAAGATCATTATAAGATAATTTTCTTGTTCTTGATAAGATGTTATCTTATTTCTCATACCTGTAAAAGATTGGAATACGAGATGTCCTTAGAATTTTCTAATTTGGCCATCATATCATCAAGTGTTGAAAATGAATCTGCGAGATCAAATCTTTGTAGTTGTGTTGGCGTCAAATCCAAGACATGGAATTGAAATTCTTGTAAATCTTCCTGAGATAAAGGACTCTGTTTATAGAAAGCATCGAATACAACCCTTGCTTGTAGTTCTGTATAATGATTAGCAATGATGAGTCCTTTAATCTCTGGGATTTGTGGGATAAGCTGTAAATCCTCAGGACCAGCCCCTTCAAGTAGGAATGATAATTTCTGCATCCTTCGAAATGACCATTCAGGAATAGCCCCAAAGTATCTTGCCCTCTTGGCCAACTCAAACCAAGCTTTCTTTAAACTCATGGGTTTCGTCCACCATACTTTCCCTACGTCTGAACTTTGTCCAAGAACTGATACAATACGATCTGCTTGATCTCCATCCAAGGATTCTAATTTAGATGGGGGTAAATATGCCAGTAAAGGATCTCCTGCAGATGTCAATAGAGATAATTCACGATCCTTCCAGCCATTTGGGGCTCCCCACCATTCCAGTACTGATTCCATTATCATCCGTTGCACCTCTGGAAATAGCTTGGTACCCTATATGTAAATTAAACAAAAGAAAATTAAAATTTTCTGTCGCAAGTCGCAGGAATAAAACAAAAACGTACAAGAGATTGGATAAATTCGACTTGTTGATCCCGTCTTGTGGATAATGCTTCAGCAGATTTATATGCTATGACAGTATCCCCACGATTTATCTTGACTGCAGATGCCAACTTGGTTCCAGTCACGTTCCCTAGAATATTGTCCTGCAATTCCAAAATAATTAATTAAATATGGAAACTTCCATAACTGATGAGGATTGATAATTTTGTAAATGTAAACCTGGAAAGCATAAAGGAAAGCCATTGGAAGGAATCCAAAATCAGAGGAATGAAGAGATTCCAGATTCTTCTGTAGGATGAACGCCTTAACTTCATCTCCTTGAATGTCGGTAAATGCACTTAAAAGACGTTGGGGAAATTGGGATGCATTGCGACCTGAAAGGATAAGCATAAGCATATTGATAAGTCATTCCATGATGATTATCATTTCATCCTCATAAAAGTAAAGAAAAGTTCCCGGAATTTCCCGGAACTGTCCCATAGCATTCCCGGGTTCACTAGTTCACTTCTGCTTTCTCTCAACTTATCGATCAGTTGTACTCCGACTTCCTGGAGCCAACCAAACCAAACCACGATCACGTACTTTTACCTGATCTCATTATATGCTCATTCACCTGTACTCTACACTCTATGGATATGATCTTATCATGAATCTTATCGTTCCATGTTCCATATTCCATAGCATTGCTGGAGGGATCAGATAGGTAGTTGAACCCGGAACAGGAACAATTCAATATACAATAAAATGTTGTAACATGAAACATGTTGCTTGACAAATGTATTTCATTCTACATGTATATTTATATTTTTATATGTCGAGTCGACAACCTGCGACGACATTAATGTACTACAAATGTCATTTGGAGTAGAAAAGAGCTCTAGTCAAAGTTATTTCTTATGATGAACTCATGCCGTGTTCTCTGGACATAAAGAATTTAATTAGATTTTTACTACCCTACAATGTAATGGCCATGAAGATATGAGTATAGTCTTGATGTATAAAAATAAAATGAACTGAAACCCTTTTCAGCTATTTGTTTGTCGAATGGGGGAATTGCAAAATAATTAAAATCTCAGAGTTGAAAGATAAGCATGTGTCATGATCACAAATCACTAAATCAGTCGGAATACTCGTATGAGGATCTTGCAATGTCACGGCTTTGGAACATTGGAACCCTTGCCAAAATTCTATTACTTTATAAATACAGAGTTCATACTATTACTATACTATACAGCATGTATAGGGTGAATCTTGTGCTTTTTGCAAATTAATTTAATTTCAGGAGCATGATGAGGACAATGCTTAGAAAAACATAAAATTAACATGAACATAAATAAACCGTTACAACGGGCATAACGAAGGGGTGAAACTGTTTGACACGACACGGCATTAATATCGTGTCACATAG